>LPNX010406445.1:35029-137030 GCA_001517045.1 Pseudotsuga menziesii
ATACCTCGACCGAGGGCTAAACAAAACCTCGATCTAGGGCTTGATAAAACCTCGGTCGAGATATTAATACCTCGGTCGAGGGTTTAACAAGCCCTCGACTGAGGTGCGTTTTTTTTTTTGCCGAAATGCGCTTGCCAAAAAGTGTTACCCAAGTCCGTGGATTCACCCATTACTTATTTACAACCTTATAGTTTAATAATTTCTTTTGTTTCTCCAGGTGATATCAAGGGTTCCATGATCGTATTCATGCCCTTCAAATATCCCACTTTCCGTGGCGGGGAGTTAGTGCGATGGCTGAGACCATGTTAACTCAGTCCGATCCACGCTGTAGAGAGACTCATGGTTACTGAGGAATGAGGTCAACACCTCATTGCGCGCCCCTCAGTTAATCCTCGTGAGTGACCGAGTCCGCGGCCTACCCTCACGGTAGCATGCCTCTTGCAGGTAAAATCCTCTCTCGCTTTTGAACCTGCCACATGGAAAATATGTGCTCACCATACCGGTACTCTCCTTCCCTAAGGACCCCCGAGTTGAATGGGGTCGCAGGAAGAAGTACCCAAGCACGATCAGAGTGTGTAGAATCACCAAGGGACTCCCAACCCTGTTCACACTTGATTAACCAAACTCTCTACAGCCACCATCCGCCTCTGCCTTCATCCGTCCAACATTAGGGTAAAAAGCATCCCATATCCAATCTTCTAATTTAGGATTTCTTTACTTAACTATTCTTAAATTCCATTCCTAGATTTTAACTTTTTGATTTGCTATTTTTGTGTGTGCAATGTGTTAGTATTTAGAATCTTCTTTTATTTTGTTTATCATGATTTCTTTTTATTTTTATTTTTATGTCATAAGGTTGCACTCTAGCCCAAGTTCATAAGCAAATCTACTTTAATGTCCGTGAAAGATTTGTTTCATACCTTGCGAGTATGTATGAAAGTCTCCATGTTTGCACAGCCTGATTTCCTAGGCTTCTCTTGCATGTCTGATATTACATTGCATCTAACCACAAATTTTCATTTAGTTCCTGGATTCACTTAGCACTCATTTCATAGTTAACGGAATCTAATTGGAGATTATTTAAGAAAACCATGCTCTACTTTATAACAGATTGCAACATAGCATCTTATATCGTCATTCACCATTATTTCCAAAGCAAAGCGATAGCAATTCCAGGATAAGTTTTTACCTCATGTTTATGTTCATTTAGGCCGCAAGCTCAAATGCTATTGCTACGCACACCTGAAGGGGGAGCATCAAGGGTCTGTTCTTGGTGTTTCTTTATGGACCCAAAACTTGAGAACCGATAGTTCCTATGAAAACTATTATCCCCAACCAGAAACAATTGTTCTTAGTTAACAGTAATTTGTTCATAAAGGTGTTAGCATTTATGCAGTTGTGCCTTACTACTAACATTCATTTGCTATATTTTTGTATCCTTTCAGCATCACTTAAGTTCTCAGTTATACTTTGCACATAATGAATTTAGCTACACTTGCTAGGATTTTGGAATATATATTTATTCCTTTAAATGATTTATTCATCAAAATTCATTGATAGATACCTTGTCCCCTTGTCTTACTTTACATGACATGATGGGACTTCTAAAAAGAGTGAAAACATTTCCTTATAAGTCACCTTTTAGTCCTTGCTTATTAGCAAACAGAAGATACATAACATTAAATTCCTCTTCAGCAGTTCCTTACGAATAAGTATTAGTTCGTTAACAGACAATCCAACTATTAATGTAATCCCTAGAGTTTGCTTCTCAAAATAATTTTATTTGTCTTGTGCGCATTTATGCAGACTTCCATACCTTTACCAAAATATTTGTGCAACTCAAAAGGAAAGGATACACTTGTCCTAATCATGGATAAAACATCTTCAAAATAAAACAAATATCATCATATCTATGTACTTACCTCGTTGGGCCTCATCTTGAAGTGGGGAGGCTATTCCTGCATAATTACAGGATCAACCAATACATATAATTACTTAAAGTTGCTGCACTTTACAGTACTAGTGTTGTAGATCAACATGAGTCCATTGATTTCCTGTTATCTCCAACCAACTGGTTTGTCAATTTACAAAAACAAAATAGGTAGAATCATTTTTGAGCCCAGATAGGCCCGAGTGTTTTAACCTATGCTCTGGTACCATATGTAGTGCCCCTCTTAAACTTAGGTGCCAATGTGTGCAGAGATTTTGTTTTGATGTTTACACTATTACTACAGAGGAGTCAAATATGTTAGCAGCATCCTTGATAAGACCATTTCATGCACATTGCAAACTAATCGTTTGAGGATTATCTATGCAGGCCATAAATTGTAAGATAATAGTAACATTTTTAATTGTCTTTTTAATAGTATTACCTTCCTGTACAAAATAAGGATTAAAGAGTAATATTTTTTAAACAGTTGTTCTTAAATTCAATTCATACATAATAAGACTTTCTACAACCTCCTCATCATGAGGACAATTAAAAAGGTAATATACCAAAAGCACCTAATATAACAATGTCAAGGACACTCAATTGTGACGTCCCAAATGAACTGGAATTGATTCTTCGAAGGAATGCAAAACTATTTCATTCTACATTAAGATGATTTAGTTATGCCAACTTAAACTCATTTTTACGTTGCTTGATCCTAAAACATCCTTAAGGAATACCAAAGATAACATACATATTCTTTATTTTTCCCATGAGATCCTTATGCCATATTACCATCCTCCTGACCAACTTAGTCGTAAAGGACAATTCATAATACAAACCATAAGAAAGAACAGGAGGATATTATCCTTACATCCACATGCCACTTACTTTATACTTAGCCTATATAGGAACATAAACAAGTGCATAAAAGTTATACCCATTTATAATCACCTTGAGCCCATTTCTTGCAGGATGACTCAACTATTTATCCTGTAAGCACATCATTACTCCTATACACCCACAATAGCCATAGTTAACAAAGGAATGATAGGTATGATGTCTCGCTCACATAATAATATACCCACAAGCTTTAAATTATGCATGAATAAAACCATAACACCAATCTTATAGTATTTATTGAGCGATCCAAGTGCAAGCAACGGTCGAAGGGACAAAAATCCCCGAGGCGGCTGTCAAGATACAACAGGGTTAGAAAGTTACAGAATATGATAAAAATAATTGAATGCATATATACCGTATAGGGCCCTACCATACTTTCATCGTCCGCATCTTCCTGCACTTCACAACTTAGCATTAAATATTCAACAATTCAAGAGAAAATATAAACTTATTTTATAAATGCAGCTAGCCACTTTAATGACTAGCTCTAACAACTAGTAATTAAAACTTCATTTTCTAAGTTAAAGAATGATCCGACTAAAAGCTTTGCTTTGACTTTCCACCCAACCAACTGAATCCATCTGGCGTGCGTTATACCGCCTAGAGTCACCCCTGAGCTTGGGCGACGAACCCACTAAGGTCAAGGGAACATCCCTAAGTACTCTAACCATGCTTCATGGTTCGACCACACGATTTTTCAACACAGTGCTAACCAGCTACCCATTCGGGCCATTACTCTGGATTGTTCATAATACAACACTCCCTTATTTCACAGTACTTTTCCATTCCAGAACTAAATCTTATTAATTTTTCCCAAAATATTTTAGTTAAAAAGGATTATCATTTATAGACACCATTGCGCAATGATCTCAGGATCAGAGAATACCAAACATAACGTGTAGGGAACAATTATACAAATGGGTTAGTGATTTCATTTTCAGCTTATAACCAGCAATGCACTTTCCCGGATCTGTTCAACTTATGTTTTCCGTGCAAAAAAAAGACCACCCTCAAACTAGGCAAGAATCCAGAATCGACTAAACATAAAGATACTTAACAATCCTTTTACGCAGATTTATTCACAAAGATTGAGGTTAAAGATTTAAGCCATAACTATATTCTAAGATTTACTCTTTCATGATATTCTCAGTTATCAAGCATTATGTTTGACTTAAAAATTAAGACATTTGATTCATAATTCTTATTCCTTATCCATTAAGGCATTAATCTTCACTAAAATAACAAGGATCTTCACCAATCCTACTACTAAGAATTTATAGAATTCTTACCATTAGAAAATACTTATTTTTACATATTATAAGCCAAATAAAAATAGAGGAGATGTACTGAGACTTCTTCCCATGAAAGAGTCGCTTTTATTCCGTTAACAAATAGTGTTCAGTCAAACAAAAATGAGGCATGACATATTTCTACAGCACCCTGGTCAAGCAAGTTTGTCACCAGGAGGGGTCATTTTAGTGCTAAGAGATGTGATCTCTGACTATAATCTACAGGACAGATCTGTTCATTTAAATCTGATTATAAACTCTGAGTTCAACAGTTGTTATAACTTATACTCTCAAATTGAGGTCTTCAAGGGAAATGAGCTGGTTATTAAAGAACTGTCCATCAACCTTCATTCATAGGTTTGAAAATAAACATAGAGTTTATTGCTAAATCTTGCTATTGTTTTTGGCTACTAATTATTTCAGTCAAGTTTCAAGTCTTATCCTGTAGTTGTCTTCTTGATATTTCAGTTAAATAAATATATTTCCAAGTGCCAAATATCGTTGTAAATAAATGTTGGATTAGACATGAAGCAAAGACACTAAATCAGTCATACAATCCCAAGTAAGGAGCACAGTTATCTTAAACCAAAGAATTTTCATTGGCATTAAGTTTGTTGCCAAAGTGTTTGAAGAAACTCCAAACCCAAAATATATCAACAGTTAGCAAAAACTCAGCCCACATTCAATAGGGGATATTACAGTGGTATAAAAGCTATGCATCCCGCCAGCCTATGAGTTTGGAAGCATAAGTATCATTCTTCTCCATGCTTGTTGAAAAAATTCAACAATTAGATGGAAGAGAACTAGGAGCTTAGATCCACAACAATAAAACAAATTGCAGGCTTGGAGAAAGTCTATGCAGCTGAAAACTGGAAATCCACGTCAATTTAAAGCAGGTCGCGTCCATCCACAGATGAAATCATAGTTTAAACAAAACGATGGAGGTCAAAATCTAGTCGATCCACATTACAAGCACATAGAGGCTCAGAGATCAAATGATGGGGTTTAGAATCAGAACGATCCACAACATAAAACACACGTAGGGTGGAAATCAACTATGGGGTTCAGGTCTGTAAAAACATAGGTGATGGTAGCGCTCTACACACATATACATGTGTGTGTGTTGTGTGAAATTTTAGATTGCATGCAACAGAAAATGAGGTCTTATTCACACACAATAGGTTCATATCTAAACACTTAGGGGATGCTAATCGGTTCGCATAGATAATTACATATAAATTTCAGATCACAAGCTAAGGAAATGCGATCTAACTTGCAATCTATAAAATCATGTTTATAACACAAGTAAAGGAAATCCTATTTTAGGTCCTTGATGCAAAAATATTATTCATATCTCTGTTTCAAATTTGGTTTCTCCCTAAATAAAAACGCAGGAAGAAAGTTTACAAAAACCCATCCATTGAATCAAACCTACTAAGCACGAGATCAAACGTTGGAACATTCAACACGGAAGCAATGGATCCACACCAAATGATGGAACCCTTCCAATCACATGCAATGGATCGAACACATACCTGTTCCCGATCGACCTGTAGTGAACAAAATGCCCATTCCAATGCATGCAGAGATTGGTCCATTCTCCAACACATACATTCAAGAGGAAGGGACAAAAATTGCAGAGTCCCAAAACCATCCAGGAAACCAGACTGTATACCCTACTCTTACTATGCACCAGAAATTTATATCGGGTGAAAGTAAAAACATCCAGGCGAGCTTCCCCAAAAGGGGTCCCCCTTACAACTTGCATTTCACCTCTATAAAAGGTCACAGAGTTTTCAAATTCTTCTCTTCCCATGCATGTGGGATAAATTCTTTTGCCTTAAACAATCAATTCATAATCGACAACTAACTTCACTTTTAGCATATCTTACCTTTCTAATTATTCATCTCAGCTTTCACTTTTAGTATAAATTTAACCTTTCTAAAAGTCATATTAGCTTTTTCTTCATTTGTAGTGCCTTTTTCATTTAACTAAATTAACCCCTTTAAATGTGGAGAGCATTTGGGGAAAAAGTGGAACATACCCATTTTTAAAATATAAAGCTCTCACATGACCCCTCCCCCTAAAGCACTAAAAAAAAAACATTATTCTTTCTTCTTTTTAAAATAATGCCCAATAAAGTCAAACTTTTACAAAATTCATAAAATGAAAACTATGCCCCTTCATTTAATATTGGTCGTGCATCATCTATTAAATGTTTTTCCCTTATAAATGTATCACATGGTGCTATCCTTTTTAATATATATAAATATATATCTGTTAAAGATTAATTTTCATAAGAGCCTTGAATTATCTCAGCATAAATATATAATGTGGTAAAAAATAGCTTTTCAACTATACATAAGGCATTATGTAAATTAATATACGAGTTAGCTCTTCCTACTTCAACCGTTGCACGGTTCCCTTTTTCCGGAAAGCCCTTTCCCCCTAGTGGGTTCATCGCCAAATGTCGTTTTAGTCGTTCGAAGCTTTCAGTCATTAACCTTATCATTTATAACCATAATTTGACAGAGGTTTATAGTGGATACTTACAATGATGCTTACTTACACTGTGAGCTCTAGGTCGAGGTGGCAAGGGATGTTACAAAATCAAAGTGGCTACTTATAGGATGATGTAATATCCTTCAAGAAAAGAGCGCCTTAGTTTTGTTAAGTTCAAATTTTTCACTAGTAGGATCACTGAAAGAACAACAAGCACAGTAACACAATGAACACAAACATTTTCCATGAGGAAATCACAAGGGATAAAACCCCAAAAAACTTTCTCAGTATAGAACTCAACCAGAGCAATGTAAAAACCAGCCTTAACTACTTCTCTCTTCTTTCTGGCACACTTGTTCTTCTCTCTCTTGCAAAATTGATTGAGTGAGTGTGTACAAATGAAGGGGCATGCCTCTATACTTATATTTATCACTTGACTTGATCTAGTACCTAATAGGGTCAACTTGTCTAGAAATAAACCTAAAATAATATTTATTATAATGACACTTGGGTACTACTTACCTGAATTACATATGAAGTTTTACGTTGATTCTTTCAATGACTCTTACATGACCAAACTCATCTCCTAATGGAGGAATACAATCAATACATCTGGAATATATTCCGAAGTTACAATACTTTAACACTGCCTCTTAACTAGGAATATATTCAACCAAGGTAGCAAGTACTACCACAAGTGTACATCTAACTGGTGAGTCTATATATGTCATAGGAAGTTTTGGAAAACCATCATACATATTCATCATCGATCTCAACTAGATCATATTCTGCAACCTTAGTATGTAAATACAAAATAATCTTCTATTTGTACCGAATCATCTTATGTCACATCATTATGTGGATAGTGAATCATCTTATACATATACTAGATCGTCTTCAGCAACAGCAGTATGTGAATACTGAATCATCTTCTACCAAATTAGCATGTGAATTGGAGCATCTTCTGTAATCTCGGTATGTAAATACTGAAACATCATCTACAACATCAATATGTAAATATTGAAACATAATATGTGACATCAGTATGTAAATACTGAAACAAAAACAACAACATCATTAGCATGTTAGCGCTAAAAAAAATATCATCAATAGATTCTAGATCATCATCTGCATCACCAACATAAAGATGCTGGAACATCATCATCATTTAAATAAAAATGTTGAAACAACATCATCATTATTAGTATAGAAATACTGAAAAATATCTCATCAATCATCTCAACAATCATATCATCAAGATCAGTATGAAAATACTTAACCTGCTACATCAATATAGGAATACTAAAACTATATAAATAATCATCTCAACAACATCAATATGAAAATACTGAACCTGCTACATCAGTATAGGAATACTGAAACTACATCTTACTCTCTAACTATATTAGAGTAGTATATTGGTGAGTTCTCTCGTAGATCCATGTGAACATTTGGCTAACTTACTAACCCTTTAAAGTCAGTGGGAATAGTCATAAAATTGGATATTCCTAGGTACCAACAACCTTGTTTTGACTTACTAACCCTCTTGGGATAAACAAGCCTAGACAGACATACTAATCCCCCTTGGATCAACAGGCCTCGTTTGACTTACTAATCATTTCGGGTCAACAATCCTAGCCATACTTACCCTACTCTAGGATGAGCTACCACCACTGCATCCTTCTACCATCTTCCTTCTCTCCCTCTTTCGAGTGAGGTCCTTTCAGAATACACCAATCTTGTCTCAAAAGTATTCAAACTTTATACAAGACATAGGCTTAGTCATTACATCTGCCACTTGTTCCTCTGTAAGAACATACTTGAGATTTACAACTCCCTTCTGTACCATATTTCGGATGTAATGATATCTGACTTTGATATGTTTTGACTTTTCATGAAACATTGGGTTTTCTATCAACTTAATACAACAATGATTATCAAAAAGGATGTCAGTAACATCTATCTATGCATCAAATAATCCTATCAACATATTGCTAATCCATACTGCTTCACTACAGGCTAAACATGCTACAATGTATTCAACCTATTTCTTGCTAAGTGCAATACTGGAGTGCTTTCTACTGAACCATGAGATCATGCATGGTCCCATACTAAAACAACATCATGAATTTCTCTTTCTTTCTTTGGCACTTCTTTCCCAATATGAATATGTAAATCCATGTATTCTAATCTCACCATTTGATGCATATATGAGACCATAGTTTAAAGTCCCCTTTAGATACCTCATCACATGTTTTTCTCCTACTAGGTGAATATTTTAGTGACTCAGAGTGCTTACAACAAAACATATATCTCGTCTTGTATTGGTTAAGTACATCAGAGAACCAATAATCTATCTATATAAGGTGGCATCTGTGGCTTCCGAAGTGTCACCATTCAATAGTTTCAAATTTGTTGTCATCAGAGTAGTCATAGAATTACAATCTATCATCCCAAATATCTTTAGTATTTATGTTGCATATTTTCCTTGGTTTAGGAAAATCTTGTCGGGATTCTACCAAACTTCAAGACCTAGAAAATAGTGCATCATTCCAATATCTTTCATCTCAAATTTTGTAGTGAGATTCTTCTTACATTCATTGATGGGATTATGTTCTCCTGTTAAGAATAGATCAACCACATACAGTAGTGATATCATAAGTCCATCACCCTTAACTTTATAGTAGAGTTTGGAATGTTCTTTACTCTTGGTAAATCCCAAACTCATCAGGAATCCATGGATTCTTCCATACCATGCTCTAGGTGTGTACTTTAACCCATACAATGCCTTCTTGAGTTTACATACATGAGTTTCCTGATCATCAGTCTCAAAACCTTGCGCTTGTTCGGAATATACTTCTTCTATCAAGCCATTTAGAAAGGTTCTCTTTACATCCATCTGATGTAATTTCCACTTCATATTGGATTCAAAGGAAAGGATGGTTCTAATTGAGGTGTACCTAGCTACTGGCGCAAAGTTCTTCTCATAGTCGATTCCTTCCTTCTGGGAGAATCTGTGAGCTATGAATTGTTCCTTGTACTTATCTATACTATTCAGGTACATAGGGTACTCCCAAAAGACCGAACACCTTCAGCAACCGGTTCACACAAATAGATCACAGATCAACACGAAAATGTTTGTCACGTGGTTAAAACCCTCGAGAGGGAAACAATCCACGGCCCCAGCCAAACAACTACTTGGAGCAATTTATTATGCAAAAGAAAGAAAGTTACATATGAGCTTCTCATAATCGATCAACTAGCCAAGGACCCTCTATGCTCTTTAAATAGAGATCATAGACCAATTGGGTGCTAAGCCACTGATCAATGGTAGGTATGATCTAATAGAAGTTGAACCGTCGCATCACTCAATGTATAGAACATATCGTGATTGTTGGATTAGGATATTTACAAATGCATACTAATGCATACTAAAGAAATAGACTTTTACCTAACAGATATATTACACAAGATGATATTAACTAACTCCAAAGTGTCTAAATTTCCTAACATCCCACCTTAAGAACAACTTGGGATAGGTTTGAAGGATTTACAAAAGTGACACTATTAGGAGAAGGAAGGAGGCATTAGAGCCTATCCCCCATTAAGGACACATTTCTGAACTCCTAACATAGACCAAAGTTTAGAAAACTTCGCTTCTATAAGAGACTTGGTGAAGATGTCTGCAACTTGATCATTTGTAGGGAAATAGAGCACTTCAATAACACAATCATGGACAAGATTTCTGATGAAGTGCATGTGTAGCTCAATGTGTTTGCTGCACTGATGTAGAACTGGATCTTTGGCAAGCTTGATGGAACTTTTATTGTCACACCAAAGTGGAGTAGGATGCTGCTGCTTGAATCCAAACTCTAAAAGGATCTGTAAAAGACATAAAGCTTCCTAACTAGCATTAACTACAGCTCGATATTTTGCTTTTGCTGAAGAAAGAGCAAGAGCTTGTTGTTTCTTACAAGCCCAAGTGACAGGTCCAGATCCCAGATTGAAAACATAACTTGTAGTAGACTTTCAATCATCAAGATCGCTGACCCAATCTGAATCAGTGAAACCAACCAACAAAGGTTTCCCCCCTGTACTGTAAGGAATCCGAAATTGAATTGTACCTCGAATATATCGAAGTATTCTTTTTGCTTCTTTCCAGCGACTTTCATGAGGAGTTTGCATATAACGGGCAACATGACCAACAACAAAGGAAAGGTTAGGACGAGAATGAGTCAAGTATAAAAGACTACCAACAAGCTGACGATACAAGGTGGCATCTACTTCAGGGGAAGTAAAAGTGGCAGAAAGTTTGACTCCAGAATGGAAGGGAGAAGGGGCTGGTTTACAATCTTCCATGTGGAAGCGTCGAAGAAGGTCACAAGCATACTTATACTGGGAAAGAAATATTCCTTCTTTAGTTTGCAAGACTTGGAGATAAAGAAAATTATGCAAATGTCCTAAGTCTAACATTTCAAAAATTTTCTTAAGACTGGATTTCACATGGGTTAAAAGTTTAGGGTCACTACTAGTAAGGATACGATCATCAACATAAAGAACAAGTATGATGAAATTGTTTCCTACTTTCTTGGTATAGACATTGGGGTCAGAATAGCATCTAGAAAAACTAGTGTCAAGGAGAAAGCTATCCATTTTGGCATACCAAGCTCTAGGAGCTTGCTTAAAGCCATATAAGGATTTCTTAAGCAAACAAACAAGGCTAGAGTTATTCTGAACATATCCAGGAGGTTTTTCTATGTAAATTTACTCATGTAAATCACCATGTAAGAAGACAAACTTGACATCCATTTGATGGACTTCCTAGTTATGTAAGGCTGCAGGGGAAAGAATAAGGCGGATGGAGTTCATTTTTGCTATAGGGGTAAAGGTTTCATTGTAGTCAATCCCTTCAACTTGGGAAAAAACTTTGGCAACTAACCTTTCCTTAAGTATTTCAACACTTCCATCTGATGCATACTTAGTTCTATAGACCCATTTACATCTGACAAGTTTTCTTCCTTTTGGAAGAGGAACAAGATCCCAAGTATCATTCGCCATTAAGGAACAATATTCTTCATCCATAGCTGCATCCCAATCTAGATTTCCTGAAGCTTCTATAAAAAATTTTGGATCATGATTCTTGGAAACTTGAGCCAAAAGAGAAGAGGCTCGCTAAAACTGAGAACGTGTTCGACGTTGATCTCTAGGATCACCGACAAGATCACCACCTGCTTCACATGTTGAACGGACCCATCGAGGAAGTATTGGTGCTGGTGCAATTGGAGGAACATGAGCAGGTGGAGGTGGATTTTCATCCTCATTGTCATCATAAAAAAAATGAGTTGGAAACATGTCAAGGAAGCTGGAAGAAGAAGAAGAAGAAGGAGGAGGCACAAGTGCCAAATCAGGCTCGCAGGCCAAAGATGGCACACCCGCCAAGTTAGGCTCACAGGACAAGAGATTTTCATCAAATTTAACATCTCTTATAATGATTATATTATGCGAATGTGGCTGAAGAAGTCTATAACCTTTTACATATTCAGAATATCCAACAAATATGCACTTTTCACTTTTAGGCTGCAATGCTTTCTGTTTTTCATCTAGAATGTAAGCCCAAGCTTCACAACCAAACACATGAAAGTGACTTACATCTGGTTTAATTTTACTCCATGCTTCTTCTGGTGTTATACCCTATAAAACTTTAGTGGGTGTGCAATTAACTATGTAATTTTCACAATTTATGGCCTCAGCCCAATATTGAAGACTTAGTCCCTTAGATTGGATCATACAATTAGCCATTTCTTTTAAAGTGCGGTTCTTCCATTTAGCTACACCATTTTGTTGTGGTGTATATGGAACAGTGTGTTGTTGTTAGATTCCTTGTTCAGTGCAAAAAGTAGTGAACTTGTTGTTAACATATTCTCCTCCATTGTTAGATCTTAACTTAATAGTTTGATGACCAGATTGTTTTTCAACAAGGGCCTTGTACGCCAAGAATATGTTAAATACTTCGCTCTTAAGTTTTAGGAAGTAAACCCAAGTGTGTCTGGAGTAGTCATCAATGAAAGTTAAGAAATATTTGAAACCAGAAAAGGAAGCAGATGGAAGAGGGCCACACAAGTCACTATGCACAAGCTCCAAGGGAACCGAGGCACGCCAAGAGGCACGTTTGTCAAAAATGTCCTAATGATGTTTTCCGAGTACACAACTAGAACAAACACCATCCTTTCAAGATACCAATGGAAGACCAGTCACCATATTGTCTTTACATAGTTGTTGCAATGAGCGATAATTTAAGTGACCAAATCGCTCATGCCAAAGTTTTCTCAAGTTATCACTATGAGCAACAAAAACTAAAGGAAAAGGTGATGACCCAAAGTTGTTAAATTTATACAACCTGGTAATATCATCAACAGTTCCAGTAGCAAGGATATTTTGAGGATTTTTAAAATCCTTGATTACAACTTGGTGAGGTGTAAACATCACATTTTTACCTTCACTTGAATGAGTAATTTGATAGACTGATAACAAATTGCAGAAAATTTTTGGAACACATAGTACATCACTGAAATTACCATTTTCTACTAGAACTGTTCCAGATCCTACAACACTTAGAGATCTATCATCACCAACAAATATTTGTTTGGTGTTACATTCATGCATAGTAGAAAATTTGGCTTTATCCTTAGCCATATGATAAGATGCTCTAGAATTAGTGAGCCATTCAATTGAAGTAAAAGAAGAAGATGCAGTATAAGGGTAACCAGAAGCACAAAGTGCATGTCCATGAGAAGTAGATTCTAAAGACAAATCTAGGCTGATGTGGTGCTTCTTCATTGCTGCTTCCAAGGATGCCATCTTCTTAAAACACTTAGATTCATCATGATTATTTTTTCCATAAAAATTGCAATGAAGCTCAATATTCTTTCCTTTTTTCTTGGATCCTTTGTCATTTTTTAAAGAAGAAGCTAACTGAGAGGGTTTGGGACCCTAGTTGTTTTGCTTATTATTGCGAAAATTATATTTCTTGGGAGGCTTGAACTTTTCTTTCTATTGGGACAATAAGGCTTTCCCAAATGTATCTGCATTGTTAATTTGTCCAAGATGAATGAAATTATCTTTCTCTCTAATTAAGGAATTACAAAAGGATTCAAGGCTAGGCTCTTGATAGCTAGCTGCAGTCAAGGATTCTTTCATGGAGTAGAATGTAGATACAAAAACATAATATGTAGGTCCAAGTTTTGAAAGAATATGATAAATACAAAGTTTGTCTTCTTTCTTAATCTTGCATTCTACACATAATAGTCTAAGAGTTTTATACTTACATAAATAGTCTTGAATGCATGAAAAATCATTTGGATTCAAGGAAAGCAACTCATTCTCAAGTTGATGATTCTAAATTTCATTGTGTTTACCAAACACAGATTCCATCTTTTCCCAAGTGAGATTAGGTTCATCAATTCCAGATATGTGGAATCGCAAATCAGTAGAAATTGACATCCCAATCAATCCATGAGCTTCATCACATCTATTTGCCCATTTAATTTTCTTATCATTATCAATGGGTTCTGTTTCTTTCCTTGAGGTTATCCTGAAAAGTCCCCTACTTCACAAAACATCCTCCATATGAGATTTCCATGAGAAATAGTTAGAACCTGTAAGTATAATATCACAAGGGGTGGCCATACTATAAAATAATGGGTGAAAGAACACAAACTAACTATCTGGATGCAAAGAGATCGAAAACATATGCGGTTTTAAAAAAAGTGACACTTAAAACTGATTCTGGATGATGAAGTTATGCTTGATCATATAAAATGTTGAAGATTTCCCCAATAATGACGTGGCAGATATTAACTTGACCAACTAAAAAAATAATCCCCCTCTTCCCAAGATCAACCTTTGACAATCACTTTTACAATAAAGTTCTTTGAAGTGAATCACTTTTGTAGAATAAGTGATGTTCACTTTTACAATAATGTGACTTTTAAATAGTGCGACAATAAATTAAAAGACTTAAGTGACTCACTTTTATTTTATTTTATTTATGTGAGATGCACTTTTACAATAAAATAACTTGAAAATAGAAATTGCATGCACTAAAAAGTAGCTTAATAAAACTTTAACTCAAGACCTATTAAGTAATAAAGCAAATTTGGACCAAGTGAGCTAAGTTTAAAAGGTACGTAAAATAATGGAAAGAGGAAGGGATTTTTTTTTACTCTTCTCTCTCGTTCTCTGTGCTTGCTTTCTTTTCCTGCAAATTAAAAAAAAAAACAAAAAAAACAAAAAAAAAAACTTTTTCCACACAATGGGGTTAGATCTTGGTTAGATTACCTGGAAAGTCTATGTTTTCAAGTTTTCTCACTGTTTCTGATTTTCCATGATCGCACAAGGTGCACAGCAAAGAGCATACGTAGCCGAGAAGACAAGAAAAAAAAAACTTTCCCTTACTGTTTCTGATTCGCCGCGATCACGCAAGATACACGGCAAAGAGTATACGCAGTCAGGGAAGGCAATAGTCTAAGACTAAAACAGAAAAGATCTAATAATAAACTGATAAAATATGAGATATTTAAAAAAAAATCCGTCACTGTAACATTAGACCTTCATATTTTCCAAAATGAGTGTTTTTGGAGCAAACAGAAATGGTTTTTGGTGAAACAAAAACTATTTTCCAATGGAAATGGTGCTCTGGACGCAATGGAATAGCTCCCACATGCCAAAAATACACAGAAAATATAGAAAAAAAAAACCTTTCAAACTTTCGGCAACACCGATTCTATATCTTGATTAAAACCGAAAGCATCTCTTCATAAAAGCTCTGATACCATGTTCGGGTACACATGGTACTCCCAAAATACTGAACACCTTCAGCAACTGCTTCACACAAATAGATCATATATCAACATACCGATGTTTTTCACATGGTTAAGCCCCTCGAGAGAGAAACAGTCCATGGCCCCAACCAAATAGCTACTGGGAGCAATTTATTATGCAAAAGAAAGAAAGTTACATATGAGCTTCTCATAATCGATCAACTAGCCAAGAACCCTCTATGCTCTTTAAATAGAGATCATAGACCAATCGGGTGTTAAGCCACAGATCAATGGTAGGTATGATCTAAGAGAAGTTGAACCATCAGATCACTCTATGTCTAGAACATATCATGACCATCGGATTAGAATATTTACAAATGCATACTAATGCATACTAAAGAAACACAATTTTATCAAACGAATATATTACACAAGTCGATCTTAAATAACTCCTAAGTGTCTAAATATCCTAACATATACTACCATTTACTAAGTGCTTTGTCTTGAATATCCATTTCAAGGATACCACTGACTTGAACTTTTGTCTTGGTACTATTTCCCATACATCATTCTTTATAATGGATTGGCATTCCTCGAGCATTGCATCAACCCACTCCTTCTTCTTTGTTTATTCTTCAAAACATGTTGGCTTTTCATCAACGAGATCACACAACAAAGATACATAACTAGGGTATGTATTTGGATGATTTCTTTCTCTAATGGTTCCTTCTGGGACACCATGTTTTTTTCTTCTTCAATTACCTCATGATCCCAAGCATGTCTTCTCTTACATGAGATCATTTCACTGGAAAATTCTTCAGGTCTCTAAGGTTTTGTCATGTTATGATCCCCAAGCCTTCGTTCTTCTTCTTCATTCCTGATTGGTTTAGGACCTTCTGTAGCTATGGAAGTTTCATGATCCTCTTCTTCTTCCTTATCTTTCTTTGATCTTTTGAAATTTTTATCTTCGTCAAATGTGACATCTCTGCTGAATTAAATTTGACGATATCTTTGGATATATATTCGATAAGCTTTTGATTTCTCACTATATCCTCTATTATCTGATATTAAGATCTTGATCCTATTTTCAGAGAGGTTTTCTACAAGGTCCTTAATATGTTTTAACCTTTCAAGAACTTCATCGTTCTTATTTAGGAAATATATCCAAGTTTTGTGGTAGTAGTCATCAATAAAGGAAGCATAGTAAACATAACCGCTTAATGAAGTAGTTTGCATTGGCCTGTATATATCTGAATGAATAATATCTAAGATCCCTTTTCTTTTCTATCACTATTCGGATAAAGTTTCTTAGTATTATTTCCTCATGCACATCAATTGCACACTCCTTCATGATTTATCTGAATCTCTAGTAAACCTATCACAACCTTGCTCACAATTGGAAATGATTTGTAATTTATATGAGCAAGAATTATGTGCGATAACTCACATGGGATTATGTTACTAGTCGTTAATGTTGAATCTACTATAGCGTCCTCCTTCTTCAGCTCCAATCACTACTAGATCATCTATAGTTTTTCCTTTTATCCACATGAGAACTTATCCATCCACAAAAGAAACTTTGAACCCTTTATTATCTAAGGATGAGATAGAAGGAAGGTTCTTATTTAGTCCTGGGACATAAATGACATCCTTCATTTTTATGGACTTTCCAGATTCCATCTTATAGGAGGCTTCTCCCATTCCTTCGATTGATAATCATATCCAAGAATTACTTTGTGTGGGGACTCCTTTTGTACAAGACATGAGAGTGAGTCCTTGTAACCTATGATGTGCTTGGAGGCACCACTATCTACTAGCTAGGTGCCATTTCTTGGTGAGACTAAACCTGTGAGTGTAGAGATCAAGAGATATTCTTCACAATAATATTTGTTTTCCTTATCTCTTTCTTCATCTTCTTGATCATTGTCTTTAGCAGCATGGGCTTGGAATATTTTCTTCTTCTTGACTCGTTGTGCCTTCATGGGACAATTTATAGCAATGTGTCCCATCTTATGACAAGTGAAGAATTCATAATTTTAGAAGTCTTTATTGGACCTATTAAACATTTGAGTCTTTCTATGAGGATGGTCATAAATCCTTCTCTTGTTCTTTCCTTTGGTATGGACTGCAAAAGCTTGATCCTCATTTTCATTTAGCTTCTCTTCTCTAGTTGGTATTCTTTATTCTTATTGAACACATTCTTCCCATAACTATTAGAACTTGGTTAGTCTTCTTCTTGAACATATTCCTCAGATAAAGGATTCCCAATCTCTTGGAATACCATTCAAAGTGGTCATTACAATTTCTGCTTCTTCAACCATATCACCAATAGCTTCCAATTTCTCCTTGATTTGATCTACTCTTGTGAAATATGATTGCATGGTTTCTAAATTTTGATCCTTTACACTTTTGACATGATTCCTCAAGGTCATCTTTTATTGATGTTTCTTCCTTCAAATAAGCTATATAAAGCATCAAACATTTATTTTGGTGTCCTCCTTGAGGATACTTGAGGAATCAAGTTATCTTTGAAGGAGTCAAATATGATCCTCTTAGCCTTGATCATATCCTTGTTGTATTTGGACTTAGCTTCAGTTTCTTCTAGTTCTGCAGCTTCCTCCTTTACAAATACTTCTAAATCATTTTCTCCCATGCTCTGAATTTTTCAGCACCCTCAAGAGTCTCATCTAGCTTGATACTCTTTTTCATCTTTTAACAGAATGAGAACTTCAAATGGAATTATAATAAGTAGTACTTACTTGATGAATACAACTTCTAGCTAACCTTCTTCAGGATGACATAGGGTTTGATGTAGAAACCCTAATTTTTTAGCTGGATCACTGGTAGGGATGAGTGATGGAAAATATGTTCCTTCCTAAGGAAAGATATAATGTATCTTTATTTTTATGAGATTGATGATGGAGTCTCAGGAAGACTGAAGCCCTAGTTCTTCCTAGCGACAACGTCTGGTCCAAAAATGAAACTTCTTGGAATTCAGTTATGTTTTCACATAAAGATGCGCCCTTCTGGGGCGAGTTGGGTGAGAACTCTTTTCTAGTTGATATTTCAAGGGATTTATTCAGAGTAATAATCCCTAGTTGTGTAGTTTCTCCTTTCAGGGTGGCTATAATACCATGTTAAGTTTTTTTAATTGCTTAAATGATATCTTAAAATAATTTTCACTAGTAGGATTACTGAAAGAACAAAAAGCACAGTAACACAAAGAACACAAATATTTTCCTCGGGGAAACCCACAAGAGAGAAAACCCCGCAAAACTTCCTTAGTATAGAACTCAACCAGAGCAATATACAACCCTGAAAACTACTTCTTGCTTCTTTCTGAAGCAGATGTTCTTCTCTCTCTTGCAAAATTGCTTAAGTGAGTGTGTACAAATGAAGGATAGATCCTCCCTATTTATATTTTCCACTTGAATTGACCTAGGATCTAACATGGCTGAGTTGTATAACTGAGAGGGCCAACTTGTCTAGCAAAAATAATATTTATTATAATGACACTTTTGTTCTATTGACCCGACATACATCCGTAGGTTTACATTGATTCTTTCAATGACTCTTACATGACCAAAATAATCTCCTAATGGAGGAATACAATCAATAGTACATCTGGAATATCTTCTAGAGTTACAATACTTTAACAAATTTTTAATGTAATTCCATCAGTATGTACATAAATACCCAGGTTTAGATTCAATTTTAAATTTTATTAATTTTTATGGACCTTTTGTTTTTAGGGAAGGTTTTTGGTATTTCTCTTAGAGGAGAATTAACTTAAGGAAGAATGAACACAGAAATGATTTGAATTCCATAATGAGACAAGGTGAGGTGTGGGAGGATGATAAAAGGATAGAACCTATGGTTGAATTTCCACTTTAAAAGATAGAGAATTTATGTCGCATAAACCCCTTGACTTTGAAACATGCCTCGAGAAATAATAAGGTGGGGAATGTTGGATTATTGTACAATAGATAGAATCAAAACTTGGATATGTGAAGGAAAAACTTTTTCCCATGTTCCTATTTCCCTACAAGTCATGGAATATACTATTAAAAAATAGATAGATCCTCCCACACCTCACCTTGTTGTTGCCTAAATAAATTTTGTTCTACGTGTAGTTTGTATATTTTAAAGTAAATAATTTATATACTTAAATATTTTTTAACCAACCTAATAGAAAAAAAAAATTGTTAGCTAAGATATAACTTATCCTTACTCATGAATTCCTGCTATCTCACTTGGTTAAAATGTGGGTTTTGTTTGCAAGGTGACTTGAGTTCAATACCCTTATGGGTGACCTATTTGGGAGGAGACACTAAAAAATACATCCATGTTAAAGGTTGGTGTGTCTTAGGATGTGTGCGATCTTCAGGTGATTTGACAGTTTAGATACCCCTGGGTTACGATTTCTTAGCCAATGGTTGAAATGCATTGCCCCCGAGTGACAAGAATTTCTAACTAACCAAAAAAAATGTATCCTTACCCTACGCATCCTATCACAAAAAATACCCATGGAATAAAAAATGACATGGGAGTATGGAGAACATGGAATTTCAGTTGCAAATGTCAAACTCGTATTCAAGAACAAACAAATTAAAATTGTTTTAAGAATCAAACCTCAAATATATTTAAAAAAATAATAATATCATTGATTCATAAGTATTGCTAGTATAATATAAACAAGTATTAAGAAACAAATAAAATATCTAGAGAATAAGCATACCATAGGTGAACGTCTCATACAAATGTGCATATAATATTAGTCACCAACAATGGATAAAGATTCTAAAAAATTGCACTCCAAATCAACATGGCCACGTATACATTTGTATATGGCATAAAATGTGTTTATGTGAAAGTTCTTTAACATGTATATTGTGAGATAATAGATTGGTGAAAATAGTGGGGTGTCTTGTTGATCTAGGGTCCATTCTTGGGGTTAAGAAAGGTCCTTTGATTCCCAAAAGATTGAATACCAGGAGCTATAATTTTCAGTGAAATTGTTTTTTCAAAACATTAGAGAGTATATTTCTAGTGAACATATGTAAATCAATTCTTTTCATTAATATTAGATGATAATAAAATTTATGATTAGTCTGTGTTTAGGCCAGAGCTTTCAATCTTATAACTTGGAACATGATTGAATATATAACAAGGGAATACCCCAACCTATAATCATTTTGGGAACTCGGAAGCATGCATCCATGGTTTTGAAGTACTCATATACTATCAACTTCATGACATGTAAATACTTTGCAAGGGCCTTTCTCACAAAGTCACAAATGCCCAAAATATATAGATGTGGACAATTCTAATACATATTGTAACACACCTAAACATCATACACACACACACACACAAACAAACACATATTTACATGTGTTATTTTTACAATTACTTAGAAAAATTCTATATTTTATTGCTGTTGGTTTTAATATCTATTGTCCTGCTACTTACTATAGGATTTGCTGATGATTACGATGGCCATTTCCTTCTGGAACCTTCAACCATACTCTTGCAGGTGAAGTAATTTGTTTACCTGTTCTGTATTTATTTATTTTACTTTCAAGGCTCGGACATAACATAGTTTAAACTATGTATGTAAATACCTACCCCTAAGCGTGAGAGGCTTAGGGTTTGTAAGCATATGGTCTTCCATACAATGACCTCTTTATTTGAATAAGAAGCAAGGGTTTATACTACTTATGTTTGGCATGGAACCACGTTTTTTTGGCCTTAAAGTAATTTTTTATGATCCTTGTTGTTCATGGTGTTAATGCTATATCATAAATTTTTTAACTATAATTTATGGTTTGCAATGCATAAAACCCAACTATTCGTGTATTATAGTTTTAATGTTTTTATATCTTAGTCCCATGCTATGATAATAGTTACTTGATGACCTTGGATTAATCTAGTGCTAAGGTTTTAGTATGGAATGGTGATTTGGTTGTTATATAAATATATAATATGGTATGACAAAGAGGGGATGAACCTTGGAATAATCAGGGAGTTAAGGAATTCCCTAATTATTCCATGCATATGCCCATAATCATGTTATAAGGTTTAACTTTGAAGCTACTGGACTTAGCCATGGTTATAAAAACCTGCATTAGAATTTTCATGGTGTAATATATGATTGGGAGCTCATAACCAAGCCATAAGGTCCAATGGTGTGTAATTATTTGGTTTTAAAAAAGGCTTTGGTCATGATTTGAGATGGTACTAGGTTGACTTCAATTATCCGTCCTAGCTGCGAGTTGACATCGCAACCAGGACCTGAGTTGGCACTTGGGTTGGATATCCACCCTACACCTGGATGGTGAGATCAAATGGTTTTGTAAGTTTTATAAACCACTCATTTACTCTATCTGTAGCTTTCATTTGGATTTGTTTAATGGTCGAAGGTTGGTTGAGGCCGATCTTTACTCTACATAGAACTTGCTCTGGTTTACTTGCATTAATGGTGTTCTTTGCTCCATTCTTAATGAATTGATGACATTGTGTGAGGTATAATCTATCATAGGTTTCCTCAACCGAATTTTCATAGTTCCAGAGCTTTGATGAGCCTGCCAATGTTTTCTACCACGCAGATAGTTTGTCTTAGCAGGTGAGTAAGCTTTACCAACCTGCATTTTATCAATTTGTTTACAATAGTTGTTTTATTTTAAATAATTACTAAAGGTTTTTCCCTTGGTGGTTGCAGACTATGGAGGAATAAGGGTGCTTAGAGGAGCCAACCCTAGCCCTCGTTTCCAACACACTAATTGTAAATAATCAAACTCTGTAAGTTTTATGTTGGTTTATTTTTCTTTAAACATAAAAACAATACACTAATTGTAATAAGGTTTACATGCAGTTTTCAGCATTAGAGAGGAAGCGACAGGTTCACCTCCTCCTAGGCCAATGTTTCCAAACTCCTAGGTGTGCCCAATATCAACCATAAACAAATTTCCCTTTGTTATTTTTTACATAGGCCCTTATCATAATGGTTAAAACCATGGTCTAAAAATGTTTGCAGGTGGAACCAAAGAGGGCATGGAAATAAAGGTGAAGGATGCTATTGAAAAGGATAAGTTTCTTTTAAACAAAAATGTGACAGGAAAACCTTAGGGTTTAACCTGTAATGTATAGGCCTCATGACATTTACCTCTGTCATTATCGTAGATGTATATATCGTTTTAATTTTTTCCTATGTAAACTATTGCAAGACAAGGGGACTAGCCCTGGAGCCTGTGCGATTTTTGTTAATTCTTTAAACCTGCGTAAGGATATTTTGACTTACAACAACCATCCTCGATGGTCTTATAGATGTGTGAGAAGTGGTTAATAAAACTCTATTTGTTTTATTTAACACTTTAGTTGTAATGGTTTTTCATATATAATGTGAATGTAACTTGTATAAGTTTTAAAGGTGACCATGAATTGACTTACGACCATCATGTACATAATATTAATGTTTGAAGGATTGTTTATACCCTGGAGGGTCTGTTTCTCTTTAAGAGATGAGAAACACTGGTTTATAGATAGTGGAAACCATATGACATGGGCTTACAACCATACTATGCATTTTTTTTCCATAAGTTAATGGTTTTATACATGCAATTTGTTTGTATTTATTTTAGTGTTATGCATTTATCTAAATATCATCACAGGACTCAATCCCATGATATTCATAAGTAATGAGGTATAGTGTATAAAAGAGTCGAGGATCTGGCTCTATATAATCTAGGGCATCCACAAGGTGGACTTACGACCTTGTAAACAAAAATTATGGTGTTAGCTATGCTTAAAAACACGACCTCCAGTCTGTGATAGTTTGAAGTGATTTTACGATTTGATAGTCTTGTTATACTGTACATATTTTGAATATGTTAAACAATGGATATTCGATATGTATGTATATTTTTACCATTATGTAATTACTATGATTTTTTGAAAGAAAAGGAAGATCCCATGATCTCTGTAAGGTTGTTCGGCATATGAATTTAGTTTAAATTTATGTTCTGACTAAAATCACGCATCCATGATTTTCGTTAATTGATTTGCGAGTTATATACGATCGTTAAGAGAACAATAATGAAGTTATTGTATAACTACTAGGATATACAAGTATATATTTAATTTGTAGCTACAATAATGGCCTAGCTAGAGAGGGATTTCATAATTTTATTTATTATAAACTACAAATTATTTGATAAAAGGTTATTAACTAATTACCTTTAGTAGATTTGATCTCTAACATCCTACTAAGTGGATTACAGGATTTGATTGGGTTTGATTATAAGTTTCTTCTATGTATGAATACTTAAAATATCCTCATTGCTTTCCTATGTAGATATTGTTTGATTCTAACATTTACATTTGGGTCTTACGAGTTGTAATGATGTTATATTATTTAAAGGGTTTCTATCTGTAATTATTAACTACTACATATCTATAATATTTAAATGTAATCAACCTACATATACTAAATACTATATATTTATATTATACAATAGATTGAAATCTAATATTGATGTATCGTGTAAGAACTAGGATGAATATTTTTAATATGGATTATAATTATATATAATGAATACTATAGATATTTACTAGAAACATAATTTAGAGATTCAGTTGATAATTAATCTCGACAATGAAGATTATAGAAGATCTAGGAAAAATTGAAACAATAGGAAATACACAGTTCCTATAGTAATACACTATATATCTTTAGAAATAAACGATTCAATCCATTAGGTACATGATACAAGTATAACATTAGTAAGCTAATAAAAAACAATTAGAGTTACATTGATTCACTGCAGATCTAGGATTTAAACATATTCTACAACATTTAAAATATAAAGTATGAAATTGGAACCAACGTTGGGAAAACAAAAGTGGAGAAGTTGTTCCTCCCAACCAACTCCCAGAGCAGCCAAGTTACTTTCTCTAGAACCCCCGAGCCTGTTCACTGAACCACAAGAGATAAATATTTTAATGCAACATCTCTTGCATTTCATAGATGTTAATCCCCTTCTAATGCTAGCATCCTGTTGCTCATGGACATACTAATATATAGTATTTTTCCTAGGGCTTGGTCATTTATGAGCCTCCTTCTCTTTAGCACTTAACTAGGAGTTGTGACTTGATTTTTTGGGATGATGCCTCCTACATCATGAGTTCTCACTCAGTGGTCTTTTCCACTTGTATTTTTCCTCTTGTGCTTTAGAAAACACTCTTCAATAGCCATATCCACTTTTGTCCCCCCTTCAATATATTTTATTAAATAAAATTGTTTTTATTTCAAAATGTTTTATTCTTGACTTTTCTGTCAAAAAAAATAAAAATAAAAAATAAAGTATTTTTCTAGTAGAATTAATAATAATTATTAATTCATGGGGTAGTACATACACCTCACCTTAGAACATAACACCGTACTCGGTGTTATAACTTTTGTTTCATTCTTCCATTACATTTTCTTGGAATAAGTCTGGACAGGACTCCCGCATATTACTTTCCATCTCCCAAGTGGCTTCTTTTGGACTAAGTTTCTTCCATTGCACCTTGAATTGTCTGATGGTATGGTTTCAGAGTAAAGTTCTCTCTTGTCGAGAATGTGCTTCGCCCCCACTTGGAACTCTCCTTCAGGTTCCACCTAGATTACATTTCAATCAATCACATGAGAAACATCATGAACATATATTTTCAATATATAAACGTGAAACACATTATGCACTTTAATATTGGGTGGTAGGGATAATTGGTACGTGAATGACCCTACTTTAGCTAAAATTTCAAATGACCTGCAATACTTGGGTGCCAATTTTGAAAAATTTCCCAGACTCAAGAAACTTTTATTGGGATTTACCTATATATACACATGATCACCCACCTGGAACTCTCTAGGATTTGTTTTTAAATCAGCATAAATTTTCTTCCTCTCTTGGGCAACCTTTAATTTTTTTTGTACATGTTTCATGGTTAGTTCTGTATCTTTTAATAAGTCAGGTCCTAACATTAATCTATCAACTAGGCTACTCCATGAGATTGGAGTATTACACTTACACCCATTTAATATTTCAAATAGACTCATACCTGTAGGTACTTGAAAATTATTATTATATGCAAATTCTGCTAACTGTAGGTAATCTCCCCACTTACCTAGTTTGTCCATGACATACATCCTTAGCATGTCCTCTAAGAATTTATTCACTCTTTCAGTTTTCCCATCTATTTGTGGATGATATGCATAACTGAAATTTAATTGTGTGCCCAAACCTTTAAACAAGGCTTTCCTGAAGTTACTTGTAAATTTTGCGTCTCTATCTCAGACTATTACTTTTAGTACACCGTGTAGCCTGAATATCTCTTTCATGAAAATATCTGCAATGTTAACAACTTTATAGGTATATTTAATAGGAATAAAGAGATAAACCTTACTAAATTTGTTGACTACGAACATGATTGAATCGTGCTATCGGAAATTCTTGGGTAGGAAATTATAAAATCCGTACTAATTTTCTTTGCTGGGTAAAATTAAAAAAAAACTAAGATATCTGCTTTCTAAAATTGGAAAATATACTCAATATGGATAACCATTCCGATTTCTTGGGTTGATAACCAATATAATTTCTTTTTCGAATTTGATAATATTACAAATTGTAGATGCCATGCGAAATTCCATGTAATTCAGAAGTATTCATCATTCCTATTCACTACTCTTGGTAATTTGACAAGAATATGATTGCCTTTCAAAGTGATGTTCGATAAAATCTCATTTACTAGTCTACTGAAGAGTCATTGTTCTTCATAGCTCCCTCTAGCCGCTCTTTCCCATGTTGAGCTAAATTGAGGAACAAACAGGGATATCACTTATGCACTTTTTGGCCCATAGGACCATCACATTACCTAGTTAGCCAAATTAGCAGTTACCAAGATAATTTTTTTTAATTTTAGCAATTATCAAGATAAATTTTTAAATTTTAATAATTAGCAAAATAACCTTTTTAATTTTAGTGAGTTACTGTTTACTCAATTTTTTTCAAATTTGGTATGGTAATTCATTTTTTTAAAAGACTTTTTTTTAATAAGAATATCAAGTTATATCAAAATTTTAAATTTAGATTTATTATTATGTTAATAGTGTATGATTATTATTATATTAATAACCCATAATTTGTTATATATAAAAACACTAAATTATATCGTGTTATCATAATGTTGGATATTAAAACTTAAAATTGGTGTTGGAGTTTATTTTTGAATATCTTATCCCAATAATAAAGGATGTGACATGATTTTATTAATAGAAAATGTTAGTTGTTGTGGTTATTAATTTCATCTCTGTGGTTGTATGGAGGCAATGAAAGTTATTGGGCCAAGCTTTATTATTGTGTGGATCACCATAGTATTATTTAATATTATTATATTCAAGGCAAAAGAGAGAAATTGGGTGGGGAATATAACCATCATTATTCCTCCCAATTAGTGTGAAACCCATGTGACCATGATCAAGAGAGATAACCATGGAAAACTCCCACAAGGGAATGGAAATAAAATTCTAGTTAATTGTATGATCTATACTTTAAAAACTCATATTTTATCAATGTTATTATGTTGCTAGAAATAAAGTAAACATGAATACTAAGCATATTGTTTATTTTACTAAAAATCGTGTCATTAAATTTGTTAATTTAAAAATAAGAATAAAATTTCATGCACTTTTTAATAAAAGAGCTTTAATGCACTTTTCGATTAAAAGAGTATGCCAGTGTACTTTTCTAATAAAATATTATGTCGTACAATTTAGATGACTAACATAAAGTCCTTTGCTTTTGTCCTTAAGCACACACTCTATCATTAATTATGTTTTCGTCCTTAGGCACACACTCTATGTCTAATTATTTTTTCATGTAATCTAGATGGCTAATAAAAAATCATTTTCTTTAACCTATAGTCACACACTCCACCAATTAGTAGCATTATGTTATCATGGCAACTAAGGAATAAGCTAAATTTAACATGTGTACAAATGCATTGAAAAAGCAATGATCTCTGTTACTTTTCAAGTTTTTCCCTTCAAGCACTATAATGTTAAATTCGCAAGAGACCTTGAAATTGGAAATATAAAGTCTACATCCCTTATTCAATTATTCATGATGATGGATATAAGATTTGTATCCCTCACCTCTGTGGCCATCTGATTTTTTCTTGAGAAGATAGTAATTGGAATCTCTCTAAATCAATATTTCTCTAACAATGCACATTTTTTTGCTTTATAGAAAGTAATCAAATTAGTACTAATTAATTATAATAAACTTTTGTCAACTTTTTAAAAACTTTTGTATAAAAAGTTTTTATACCAAACTTTTTTTCATTATTTTTATACTAAACTTTTGTCAAATTTTAAGTGATTTCAAAAACAAATCTAAATTCAAATTAACTTGAATATACGTTCACTATATAATGGTAGGGATAATAAGATCCCATTAATCTTTAGTTTAAATATTTATGCATACTCGTAAAACATATGGATTTTGTTAGACAATTTATTAAAAATATCGTTTACAAATATCCAAAACATAAAAAAAATTTCATAAATTTTCTTTTTTTTTAAGTTATTTATATTATAAAAATATATTTATTTAAAATTAGTTTAAAGTTGATGCATCATTTACTTATCAATATGGATCAATTTATTTATTATAAATATTTTAATTAATTTTTTACCAGTTAAGTAAAAAATTTGATCACTTTGAGTGCATACTTGGTAAATCCCCATTTAAATGAATCTACTTAATTTTAATAAATTTTATAAAATTTAAATTTTTAAATTTTTTTTTATCTTATTTTTCATAACGTCACAACATATCCCATACTGAAAGATGTTGATACCACCATAGATAGATCCTTAACAAAGACCTATCAAGAAACTAGAGGAATCATATTTATTGAGGTGTTAAATTTTTTTAATGACATATTATTTGGTTTTACATTTTATTTTATGAGCGGATATGGATATTTAATTACTTTTTATTTGGTTTTATTTTTTTATCTTATGAGCCAACATAAAATAAAAAATTATTTTTATATTTTTGGTACATAACGTTAATTGGTTACATGTAATGTTACACATGTCCCCCATACTAGGCGCCTCACTACTCTCGGAATACAAAATAACTCTTTATTTTATAAAAAAATAATGATAAATTGTTACATATATTATTATAAAGGTAAGTTTAATGTTAAAGTTGATACATCATATACTTATCATTATGTACAATTAAATTTTTTTTACACCGTACTAACCAATTAGAAATGGGTTATTGGGAAAAAATTTCAATATTTTTGAATTAAATATCCATCTATTGTTTGACCTTGGTTTTGGTACGATGGTATTTGTCAAGGCATTCTTTTCAGATATATACTTGCTCAAGTTCTGCTTTCTTCATTCCTACTCATATTCAGATATCGTGATGGGTAAAGAGAATTTTGGATCCCTTAAAACAGTGAGCGAGACACATATCCATCCATATATGATAATTGTATAAGACTAGAATTTTTTCCAAGTATACAATCACATTACAGGAAATTTCAACTCAAAATGGGCCTTTTAACTTTAATCCAAATTCCATGTCATCATGTGTTAGCTAATGAAATTGCTTCAAATTTGAAATACTGTATAGGTATTAAACACTTTTTTAATTTAAATTTGGGGATAGGTATCATAAAAAAAACTACTTTTTTGTTTGTATTTTTGACATATCTGGCCCCTTTTTTTACTCAAATTTCGATCACAAGAGCTCGTTGGATGTGGAATTAAATTCTGTATCTAAAGAGTACCCAATCGGCATACTTTTAATGGACCCTGGTACCCCAAAAACAAGAAATACCTGAAAAAATGTGATGATGACATCATCATCACATTTTTTTAGGTATTTCTTGTTTATGGGTTAGTAGGGTCCATCAAAAGTATGACAAGTGGGTACTATTTGGATTCATAATTTAATTCCGCATCCAACGACCTATCCTAATCAAAATTTGAGTAAACACACGAGGAGATATGTCAAAAATACAAACAAAAAGGTAGTTTTTTTCTTTTCTTCCTCCAAAATTAATAAATATTATTTTAATAATGTTAACTATTATTTTATAAAAAAAATTTAAGAGGCCCATTTTGAGTTGAAATTTCCTCTATTGTGGCTGCTCAAAAATTTGGTCAAGGTTTTTAACCTTGTGTTTTCCTCATAACCAGTCATGTCATCATAACCTAAACATGGAAAGCTTTTCTTACCTTGTTGTCATAATTTTGTTCAGAATCACTTAAATGTTCAACTCAACTTCTTTAATTCTTGATGAGGTTAGGACTGACATACTACTACTTCATGAAGTTTGTTTTTGGTTCTTGAGTTCTAACCTAGAGGGTTCATCCCATGCAAAGAGACACAATAGACATTGGACCACAAAGCTTAGAGAAGTTTTGAATTAGATAAAACAAGAACATTCAAGGATACACACATTTAAAGGAATATTGGTGGAGAAATGAACGACCCTTATGTAGAAGTCTACAGTTAAATTCATTAGAAGTCAAGGTAGTTTGGGCATTTCGAATTCCAAAAGAGGGTCTATAACTTGTAGCTTGAAGAGAAAGAAAATGAATTGCCTCTTGTAAGATATTAAATGTTGGCTCACATGCATGTTAAATATACTCTTTTCGATCTAGCTATTCTCAAACTCTAGGAATTGATCAGAGAATAGATTGAATGTTTATAAAGGAGAAAAAAACCGGATGAACCCTCAACACAATACTCAACAAAAACTGGAAAATCTACGACAAAATTCCTACATCTAAGTTTCTAGTGTCAAGTATCCTACTTCAATCCTACCAAATTTTAGTTGGATTTTTTACACTAAATGCCAAATTTCATGTCTTAATATTTGATTATATCATATTTTACACTTAAATATTGCAAATATTATCATTGAAAAACTAACCTTGAGAGATAAAATAACTAGAAAGCCATTGAAAAAATTGACAACCATCAATGCATCGAGATACCCCACTGTTAATGAAAAAAAATGCTCACCTAGGTATACATGGTCAAAACCACATACATACATCATTTTCCTACCATATTTTCCTTACTTTTTACCTTCACAACTATGGTTTACCTTCATTCTCTCTCAAAAAGGCTAAAAAACACACAAAAAGGGCTAAAAAAACCCGAAAAGGGCTAAAACCCCCCAAAAGGGATTAAAACCCTAAATAGGGTACCAAAATCCTAAAAGAGAGAAAAGGTCAAAAAAACCTAAAAACATATTATAAAAATAGTGTGAAGGTCTCTATAAAAAAGGATTCTCATCCCTTTTTTCCATTATTCTATTCCGTGAGTACAGTGAGAAACCATCATTCTCAAAGTATTCACACCAAATTTTCGCTCATTACATAGCCCTACCATCCCACATTTGGTACGTTGAGACATTCTCCATACCAACCAACCTGTGGAGAGGCGGTCCATTTCCAAAATCGAGCATGATGGCCCATTTTCAAGAGAAAGAAGGTATATTTGTCATGTATTTTCTTTTATTTAGTTTAGTCGTATTTGTTTATTGATTTCATTTTACTAATATCATTTATTGCTGTAGCTTTATTCCATGAACTCTACCCTACTGTCCCATGGATAGAAGGGAGGTACTTTTGCACGTCTTAGGGGTGAAAACCATACTACAGTTTTGGTGACTCCACTATTTGATCATCTTGGATCCCATGTTTTACAGGTGTTTCTTTTGATTTTACTCATAGCCATCACTGATCGGATTCCCACATGGTCAATCCAAACCTATATGGCACCAATGCCTTCCCCCTTCAACCCCTGTCAACTTTATTTTCTTGAATTTTTCCTATCCATCCCAAGTTGCACATTTAGGGCCAGAAGCCGCAACCCAGCCACACATTTTTTCCTGTTAGGCGTGACCTTAGCCCCGAAAAGCATGACTTGCTTCACAAGTCCAAGTCACACATTTTTGTTTTGTTTGAGTGATTGAGTCACCTTTGTTTTTACTGTTTGAGCGACCTAGTCGCGGCTATCCACCTATTAAGTTCGACCTGTCTATTTTGGAGCCGATTGCTTATGTTTTCCTTCTTTGTATGTATTTTATAAGTTGGAAATTAACCAACTTATTTGGCCCCTCCTCCTCTCCTTGGTCATTGCCCTCCAGGGTCTTCTGAGAAATGACGGGGGGTTGAATAAGTGTTAGTAATAAGCATCTACTTCACTATTTTTCTCTTGAACTAAAAACATGTGACTTTGGAGGCTACAGGGATTGAGAGACTGTTGGGGGTCTCCCAGCATTAGCGTCCTCCTTGTTGAGCACCGAGAACTTGGGGTTTGACTTGTGGATCTACTGGTGGACTTGCATTAGAGGAAATTTCAACTCGAAATGGGCCTTTCAACCCTAATTCAAATTCCATGTCATCATGTGTTATCCAATCAAATTTCTTTAAATTTGAAATACCGTATAGGTCTTAAGCAAATTTTTAATATAAATTTGGGGATAGGTATCATAAAAAATGACTTTTTTTGTTCGTATTTTCGACATATCTCCCTGTGTTTTTACTCAAATTTCAAGTAGGAGAGCTCCCTGGAAGCAAAATAAAATTCTGCATCCAACAAGTACCCACTTTTCATAGTTTTGATGGACCCCTCTACCCTAAAAACAATAAATACCTGAAAAAAATGTAATGATGATGTCATCATCACATTGTTTCAGGTAATGTTTTTTTTGGGGTAGTGGGGTTCGTCAAAAGTATGCAGTGTGGGTACTTGTTAGATGCATAATTTAAATCCACATCCAATGAGCTCTCTCGATCGAAATTTGAGTAAAAACACAGGGAGATATGTCAAAAATACGAACACAAAAAATAGTTTTTTTCTTTTCTTCCTCCAAAATTAATAAATATTATTTTATTATTTTAAGTATTATTTTATTATTTTCCTTAGGAGGCCCATTTTGAATTGAAATTTCCTCTAATGTTTCAACTTTTTTGAGATCCCAACACTCCCTCTTTGATTTAAAGGATACGAAGTTGGGGTAGTCACACCACCGGTTTGAAAACATAACAGTCAGTTTCCTAAACCTATTTTAGAACCTTGTCTGTCTTGCACTTTGTTCAGATCCGCTTTTCCTTTTCAGACCTACTTTGGTATAGCCCTTTGTTTATTTCTTGGAGGAAATCCATTCTTATTTATTTATTTTAGATTTGAAAGTAAAATTTTCATAGATAAGTGCATACATACTCACAACAACAATCAAATACGCTTGGTTCTTGACCCTAAGAAAAACCTTAAAAGTAACCAAATTTACTTAATAACATTCAGTTTGGGACATAGTCTCATCCGCAAAAATTGTCGGAAGTACTTGGGCTTTTCCATAAAACTCATTGTGAAAAGTACCACAGGAACCTCAAAGCAGCTGGCCATTGAGAGGACCTGCCAAGCGAAAAGGGAAATGAGCCCCACTGGATTGACTAGATACCCACCTGTGAGGAAAACCAAAGCATTGTCCTTTATGGCCAAGTGGTTAGCAGATTTACCTGCACCATGGAGTGAGGGGTATTGCCCCAATACGCAAACCTTCAAACAACTTTGGTGGCCGAGTGACTCCTTTTGAGCCAATAGGAAGCTGTTTAAACTGAGGTCCAAATTCATTTCTAGTTACTATTATAAGCCATCATTGATCCACCATGTTATTCCTCTCGACTTAGGGGGCACTCCCCTAAGTTTGGTTCTTTATAACACCACAATTGAATCCCTTTTCAACAACCCTCATCACCTTTAGAAGGACACACAACCTCTGATTCTGATTCAAATTCCTACCAATCCGAGCCTAATTTTTCTACCGCCCCATCTAGCCCCATGGCTGGCATACATCTTGATCTGTTCCACAGAGGGATATTTGGTGGAGGACCTACGTTATTTCCACCCATCATTACCGGTATCCCTGTCAGTGGTCCTAGCACCATTTTGCATGCTGATGTAGGTATGCTATCCACTGGTAGCGACCCTGCACTAGCTACAAGAATTCCTACTGTACCACCTTATATACCCAAGGGAAGTGGCCCTTCCATGACCAATCCAACTATCCCTACTATGGGAAGTCAACCTCATATACCCCCAGTCATGCATCGACATCATACTCCTGCAAACTCCGACGCTGTTGCTGGTCCATCTTGAGCCAACCTTGGGTCTAACCTACCCTTAATGGCTCGTATTAACTTTGGGTTAATGAATGACACCATCAGTCATCAACCTCATTAGCCTCCCATTCCGACCAAACTTCCTTCAGACATCCCAAAGTTTGAGGGAAAGGCAGGCGAGGACCCCCAAAACCATATCATGTCTTTCCATTTATGGTGTTCATCAAACACCATTGTGGATGACTCTATTAGACCGAGTCTATTATTTCGCACACTTACGGGAATTGCTACGAAATGGTACATCGAACTGCCACATGCCTCTTACCCAAATTTCTTCTCACTTGTCTCCATGTTCCTCCATTAATTTCAACTACCCATCTGATATGATGAAGGAGTAGAGATCCTTCTATCCTACCATCAAAATACAGCTACCCACGTCACATAACACATCCATGAGTGGTGGTGATGACGTAACCTGTGCAAGATTCGACTAGATGACAGGATCTTCCTTTACTAGTTTTTAAAGACCTTACTCCCAACCATAGCCAATGATGTCACCTCCGAGCAACCCCAATCTAAGGAAGAGGCCATCTTAAAGGCTCAACAGTTTGACTTAATCTATGCCCAATCTGGGTATTTATATACCATCATACCAGATGCTCCCCATGCCGGCACCTCCCTCCGTGATACGGTGAGGGAATCCCATGATGTGGATGGTGTCATCGACTCTGTCACATAGAACCCTTAGTACTATGTGGCACTCCATATGATTCCACCACACCTAGGAAACACCCATAGAGTTACACATCCAAACCATATCCATGATTACTCATAAACAATGGCTCATTCCAGAGCCACCTCCTCCTATGCACATCCCGCACCAAATTAGCATGCCCATGGGCTGACTTGGCCATCACAATCATATTCAGGAAAAGTGGCTAGATTTGTAGCTCCTTCGGTCTATTATGCACCATCAATGCAATACACTTTAGCTCTTGCTCTATTCCCTTTGGTTTCCATGGGACATGTTTTCACTCAGTAGAACCTTCCCAACAAACCCACCCCCAACAACCAACAAGGGAAGGGAAATAAAACCGAGGAAGAAACTAAGGTAATAATCTACTGCAAGGAGGAGGCCAAAAACCTAACCCCCACAACAATAACGGTGACAATCCACCGACACAGAACTCCCAACATCCTGATTGTCTGGGACAGAACCCTCAGTTATAGACTAATAATATGTGTGCTTTATGCCAAACCTATGGTCATTACACCCATTTGTGCCCTCACATGGATCAAGTTCGACAACTTCTCCAGAATGAATCTCAACATGATACCAACGCAACAACCCAGAATAATCCTAAACTAGCACCACCAGGTCCTCCAAAACCCCCTACCACACCAAGGAATCATTTCAACCACACCCTTGGCCCCACCTAATCCCACAACTCCCGTCGTGACTCCACCTATAGAGACTAGTGTCCATCACTTTATGATAATTTCAATTGAAGAAGTCAACCTCCATACTCGACGCAACCAGTATGTCTCCACCAATAAAACTGATGACCTATCAATGACATCTACTTCTAACAATTCTAGCATGCCCCTCCACTTACCTACACCCCCAACTAATGGGGCGGACAGAGTTCCACGGTTTCTAGTATACAACGTATCATCAACAAAGCGACTACTTGAGCTCCCCTAAATTATAACATCGTTGATGACTTGGCCCAATCACCTATAGCCATGTCCATTCTAGAAGTTCTCAAAACTTTCCCTACATAGCAGAATGCATTGTTATCCATACTAGGTGCCATGGATCCCTCTGATTCCAGATTTATCACATTTGATTTGGATCAAGGAGAACCTAGAATGCCATCTACGATCACCTTCCAAGTTCCAGTATCAATTCATAATTTTGTGGTACATCTATGTATCATTTATGAAGGGGCATCCACCTATGTTATGTCTACTTTTCTTTGGCAGAAACTCGGGTCACTTACCCTCCAACCGTCCACTATCGCCCTCCATGCCTATGATGATCACTCTCCAAAGGATGAAGGAATTCTTCTGAATGTTCCTATTTCATTATTCGGTAAAATAGTTTTGATTGACATCAAGGTTATTAATTCCCAACTTGATTATAACCTCCTCCTTGGACATAGCTACATATATGCCATGAGAGTCATGGCCTCTACCATCTTTTGACTCTTGATGTTTCCTCATGATGGAAAGACTGTGACAGTAGACCGGTTAACTTACTATGATACACAGGGACCAGCCACACCGAAACACATCATTCCTACAATTGATACTGCCATTAAAAGTGTTTCCATCCCTTTCTGATCTACGGTGGGCCTGGGATTGTTTGTCAATGTTCCTATGACGGACACCTTCCCATCTTCACCGCCTCCTCCCACATTGAATGACACAACATATTTGTGTACTATCTCATCTAGTACCATCCCGAACACACCATAAAATTGGTCGTAACCCCAACCACTGTCACCTGAGAATTATTGGGGTTTATTCCCAATCCACATGATTACCTTCCTATTCCCATTATCCGACATCATGAGAAATCCTGTTATGGCTACTCTAAATTTACCTAATTTTACATTAGGGATTCCTGTGTGGTACCTTGAACAACCTACCCCACCTTTGATGCCTCAGGATATGTTGAATACCATCCAACCAATTGAGATAGTGTCATGCCCTCCTTCAGGCCCATTGAACATGAATTCCACCCCAAACTTGCCCCTCCTCTCCCAAAGAAGGCTGGGGGAAAGGACACCAAAGTAACAACTGATCCTTGTCTGAATCCACCTTGTGCTTAGTGTGATGTCCATGGCCATGCAAACCAAAAATTCCTAGAGATACCTATCCTTCGCACACACATAGACACTATGGATATGATTGATGGTACACTAGTAGTTATCATCCCAGCTCCATTAACAGTCAAGAACAAGTCTTTGAGGACCAACCATTCGTGCACGATTTGCAGTTTGTGCGGCCAATATTTGCACCATTTCCCAAACTTGTCTGAGTATCGGTATGTCCTTCATGACCTTTAGAAACACTCTCATGAGTCTAAAATCACTATCATCGAGAAAATTCACCCTTTGGCTTCCTCCTTTAACACCACCACCATATACATGATTTCCAGCTTCGCCAGCCCTTCCATCTCCGCAACCATAGATGATCCTTCTTATCTATCCTACCATTGTTTCAGCAACAATGATGAGATCCTTGAATCTCTGTCAGCTCCTGAATACCCTTGGGATTATATGCACCATCCCTCATTTTTTATCCCCAAGGAACCACTATCATCGTTGGATCAATATTCAGTTGAAGCCAAGGACTTCATCCATGGTAAGGTAGACTGGTTCAAAAAACCCATTCCAACACCCAATGCCTTTGAAGAGGGTAATATGGCCAACATTTTTCCCACTATTAAGGTCAATATTTCAACCAACCTTGAGGTTGTTGAAGACATCACACTCAGAGCATCATGCTCCCTTGAAGAAGTCACTTCCTACAAAGCACTTGAGAATTCTGTGATATTTTTGCTTGGTCCTACACCGAGATGCTTGGGTTGGATCCACATATCATCGAACATCATATAGACACATGTCCTAATGTGGCACCTATTCATTAGAAGAAAATACCCATTCACCCATCAAAAGCTTCTGTAGTCAAAGTCGAGATTGAGAAACTGCACACAGCAGGTTTCATATACCCCATCGTGTATACCACTTGGGTTTCTAATCCTTATCTCGTGAATAAAAAACAAGGTACCATCCGTGTTTGTACTAATTTTCATGACTTGAATTTTTGGCATGTCCCAAAGACAACTTCCCTACTCCATTAATTGACCAAATCATTGATGCCTGCGCCGGATATGAGGTCTTTTTGTTCATGGACGGTTTCTCCGGTTATAACCAAATTTAGATCCAGAAAGAAGATCGATACAAGACTGATTTCACAATCCCCTAGGGCACGTTTACATATTGAGTCATGCCATTTGGACTTAAAAATGATGGAGCCACTTTTTAGCAAGCCGTGACATTATACTTTCACTACCTTATCCATATCATATTGGTCTACTTGCACGACCTAACCGCTCGCTCACGGAAGCGTTCACAACATCGAGACGACTTACGACAAGTATTTTTGTGATGTCTCAAATAAAAAGTTTGCTTGAGCCCACTAGAGTGTGTGTTTTTTTTCCCATCTAGTCATCTACTTGGGTTTATCGTCTCTCATAAAGGGATTGTGGTTGACCCTCTCAAGGTTCGAGCCATTCTGAATCTTCCCTCACCACGTACTTTGCACCAACTACATAGTCTCCAAGGCAAGGCCAAATTCCTTCATCATTTTATTCTCGATTATGTGACAAGAGTCCATGGTTTCTTACGACTGATCCTTACCAAAATTCCTTTTGTTTGGGCTAAGCATGCACAAGATTCTTTTGACAAATTAAAACAAGCTCTTGCCTCTACCCCATTGTTGTTAGTACCTAACTTCACCAAGGATTTCATTCTCGATGTATCGACATATGAAAATGGCATCGCTGGAGTTTTAGTCCAAGAAGACGATGCTCATCAAGAGCATGTGATATATTACATTAGTTAGAAATTTTCTGTTCCCCCTCTTCATTATTCGCATGAAGAGAAGATGGCCTTCGCCGTCAATTTTGATATTCAAAAGCTATGCTATTACACCCTTTTGAACCACACTAGGGTCATGGATGATTCCAACCCCATGAGTCATATCTTGAGCCACCTCCTCCTACAAGGTCGTGCTGCTAAGTGGATTGTCATTCAACTTGGAATTTGTTGCCCCCAAGAGTGCCAAATATTAGCTACACTAATGACAGACCTTCGTCTATTGTCCACATCGCCACCGATCATGATAAACCTTCTTGACGGATTCCTATTTGTCATTTATATAAGATACCCATGGTATGGGGGCATCCTATTGTGCCTGTGCACCCAAAAATTTGAGGCCCACCTAAGTCACGAAGATAGACAATGCATACAAAACCAAGCTACTCTCCATCTCCTCATTGAAGATGTTCTATACCGTCAGTGCATTGATACCGTATTACATCATTTCCTCATCCATGATGAGGATGAAAATTTCCTTAATGACTTTTACAGTGGAGCCTATGGTGGCCACCTCTTTGGTTTGGATACTACCCAAAATATTCTCCGTGCCAGTTGTTTTTTTCCTACCATTTTTGTCTATTGCATCGAGGCAGTCAAATACTACCACAGTTGTTAACTCTTGTCTCCAAAAGCAAGGACTCCCCCGGTGTCATTACATCCTGTGATCACAATCAGTCCCTTCTGCAAATGGACGATTGGATTCATGACATGTAATACTACCTCGACTGATGACCATAACTACATCATCACGATCATCGATTATCTCACCAAATGGGATGAGTCCATGCCTACATTCCATTGTAAGGCCGACACAATGGCACATTTCTTTTTCAATCACGTTATCACACGCTTCTGTGTACCCTAGAAAATAGTTTCAGGCCATGGCCGTCACTTTGAAGATGAGTTTCGGATCGAGCTTTCAACCATGTTGAAACATAAACATCAATACTCCTCTTCTTACTACCCTCAGGGAAATGGCCAAGTTGAAGATGTCAACAAGATCATCAAAACCATGTTCTAGCAGATGGTAGGAAACCATGAAACCAACTGGCACAATATGCTCTTCTCAGCTCTCTAGGCCTACCGAACATCAATAGAAACTGCCACCATATTTACCCCATTCCACTTATTCCATGGTGTCGATTCGGTATTTCCCATTAAGTGCCAGATTCTGTCACTCCGCCTTTCCGTAGAGCTCCTTCCTGATACATCACCATTATAACAACACCTCCTTCTACTTGAATAGACCAATGAGGACCGTCGCACTTCCCTCCAAGAAATTGAAGTAGCTAAAACTCGGTCGAAGTCACATTTTGACTCCCATGTCCACCCTCGCACATTTACTGAAGGCAATCTAGTCCTCGTTTACGACCAAGCCAACTATAAGTTAGGAAAAGGGAAGTATAAATCCATGTGGTATGGCCCATATGTCATCCACCACTTCCTCAACAAGGGGGCATATATTCTTGCTGACTCAGATGGAAACCTATTGAAGAACCTCTGCAATGGGCTCTACCTCAAGAGGTTCTACGCCCGAGGTCACTACCACGAGTCACTTGTAGTATAATTCTTCTTTTTTTGTTTTACACCATTCTTGACATGATTCTCACAATTGTTTTCCTTGACTACTCCAAATGGATCCTAACTCATATCGCCACATTGGATTTACTAATAGAGAAAGTAGATAGTCTCCTAATATCACCTCGACTATGTGGGTTATTTGTTCCCCATCACAAGAGTTGATCCATATCGATGAAATGTGTGTTGGCATTGTTACCAACAATCAGGCTGAGTACGATGGTGTCATTGGTCTAATGAACGCTTCCCTCCAGTTGGGTATTTGTCACCTTGATGTCTTCTTAGACTCCCAGTTATGTGTCTCCCAGTTGAACAACTACTACCAGGTACATGATCCTTGTCTCTTTAGAAAGTTCCTATGCACAAAACAATTGGTTAGAAATTTTGAATCCATTACATTCATGCATGTTCCTAGAAACCTCAATAGTGTAGCAGACCAAATGTCTAACAACATTCTAGAGTGGCATATTCATCATCCACTACAACAAAACCCTTTGATTAACGTCTCTTTTAGCTTCCTTTTTAGCGTCCACTATCACTTTTAGTGTATTTTTCATCATTTTTTGGACAAAGTGGACACTTTTCCATGGGATGGTGCTTTTAATGGTGTTATTTGCGTCCCTTTTTAAAATTAGGCACTATTTTGAACGCTAATTAGCATCCCATTTTGTGTCCCAATTAGCATCCTTATTAGCATCGTAATTAGCATCCCAATTAGCATCCCAATTAGCCTCCCAATTAGCGTCCCATTTTAAAAGTTGGTGCTATTTTGGATGATAATTAGCATCCCAATTAACACCCCAATTAGCATCCTAATTAGCATCACAATTATCATTTCAATTAGAATTTGAATTAATGTCCCAATTAACATCCACAAAAACATCCCATATAACACCAAGAATAGCCTCCAAAAAAATGTCCTGAATAACATAACACCATATATTAATCCAGGGTTAGCGACAAGAATTGCGCCACGAATTTTGACTGAAAAAACATTGGACATAGCTCCAAGTATAGAGGTAGGAATTGCATCTCAAAAACATCCAACATAGCAACATGTATAGATCCAGGTATAGCACCTAGAATAATTCGATAAATTTCGAAAGGAACCACGCTAGGAATTGCACTAGGTTTAGAGCTAGGAATTGTGTTCAAAAAACGTCTGACATAACGTCAGATATATCAATGTCAATGTCAATGATCATGATTCATGTGATAGTACTTTTGTATCTTTATTATCATAGTGGAACCTAAATGGTCGTAATCATGGAAATTTTGGATATTGATTAATCCTAATGAGGGGTAAATTACCTTAATGCCACCTAAAGTGCTCTAATGGCATTTGAGTGTCCCCAACAACATTTGATATAACTTAATCACATATGATTGGCCCTAAAAACACGATGATGATGTATTATGATAATTATGATGGATCGTATGGATATTATTTCATAAGTATAAGACTATATCATTCATTCTTATGAGGTTGTATGGATCCTTGCTCATTATTATCACAATTATATTGATGATGACTATGCTTTTGACAATGGTGTTGATTTATTGTATGGTGATGAGGACGATGTGGATGTGGATGTCAACGATGATTATGCATGTGGTATCACTTTTGGATCCTAATTGATTCTAATGGAATCGAGATGTCTGTAACGACATCTAAACAACCCTATTATCATCGAAATGACTGTAACGACATATATATGACCCTAACAATTACATTCCATGAATCTTAATGTCGATTAGTGATTAAGAACACTAATGGCATATGCGTGACCACAATGACACTGATGATGATGATTTTTTTGATGATGTACTTAATGCTGACGATGTTGATGATAATGAGGATGATGATCAAGATTATGTTGATGTACCATATGGAATTAATAACGATGATGATGACAAATCCGATGTCCACAATGATGATACATGTCATAATAATTCTGAATACTGCAAAACTTGAGATATTGGAGTTGATAACAAGTAATACAGGTTGTGAGGTGTTGACCATAAAAATATTGTTAGCCATTGGGTTTTACATTGACTGATTTGGACATTGGGTTTAGTAGTTCCTCCACCCCCCTTACAGAAAGGTAGTACAATACCACCTATCATGGTGCTACCAAAATGTCACCCTACAAGGTTTTTTTGGACAACCCCACATCCATACCCTCATTTTTACTATGAAAATCCAAGGAACAAGAAGTGGATATCAATCTTAACACAAAAGATAACTTTCTTTGTACTCTTAAGGACATTTTGGTCTTGGTTTAAAATGGAATAAATAAACAAGCATTTCACACTGTTGAACGCTCACCATCCTGCTTTCATAGATAATAAAAATAAAAAAAAATTCTTGAGCAACACTCTGGCATTGAGGTTGAGCAAGCTTATTGATATGGCTGGTAGTAATAGAACTGGAGCTTGCTCTAGCTATAGGAATCTGGCAAGAATATTGGTTGGCTTAATCTTGCAATATACATAGAATACTAGCATATCCCACATTTGACATAATCACCTTAGATATGGATTTAATGTATAACATATGTAGTTTATTTATGAAGGATGAATAATTGGGATGGTAACGCTTTGTAAGTAAAGTTATCATGCCCTCTTATCCTCCGCGGGGCCATTGTAATGACTAGCCATCAGTGATCCCTCAGTTTGTTGGCTGGCCGGTGAGAACCAAATGGAAAACAACTTACCAATGGGGTTGAATGTTGTAATGAACCCATCCATCAAAGGTTTCATAGTGAGTAGCAGTAGTACCATTGATATTCTTTCTTCTTGCTACAAACACCATTACCATTTATAGCGAAACTCTATCCATCATTTTTTGAACATCCATATTGTTACTCTGCAATTACCAGAGCAATGAGCTTGGTCATTGTACAAAAGACGTGCTATGGGGATTACAGGCATGCAAGTTGTAAGGATATTTATCATAGAATACGCTTTCTCTAAGGTGGGTATCAAGGCAGGACTAATGGTGGTGGTGGCATAGTTGTGCTTCATGCGTATTTTACTTATGGTTTCATCTGGTGAGGCTCCCCATCCAAAATCATATCTACCTGCTGAAATTTCCCTTGGACGAATTGCTCCGAAGGCAAACTCATGGAAAATTTCTTTAACACATCTACTTCAAACCTATAAATTTGTTGAAAATACATAGATGTAATTAGTTAGTATGTTCATGGAGAATGAAGGATAACAAAACCACTGCAAAATCATAAATAACAGCACTAGAAATTCATAGTGAGTTGATGTAACTACACGTTTTGATGAGAAAACTACAAATCGCCTCAGAGAAAGCATATTCATGGTGTGCTAAGCTCTGCAAAATGATGGAATACACTATATGAATTGATGTAACTACACAAAATTGATGAGAAAACTGAAATCCACCTAGGTCATATTAATTTTTAATATGACAACGATATTTGTGTAGAAGTGTTGAAATGTAAAAAAAATATTTTTCTTAGTTGGTGAAAGCCAATTGTTCAATTTCTCTTTAAATCACATATTTGTTACAAAATAGTATAAGATGGATTCTATCATTTCAATCAAAATATATATAAATAACTTCAAAGTAAACAAAATACATATGTAACTTAGTCAATGTTTATATAATTACAAACACAATAAAATTCTAAGTGTTTCGTTCGGTTATGTTTTAAGTGTGTTTTTTAATTTTATCTTTGTTTATGTTTGAACTACAAGCTTTTATAGCATTTTTCACTATGTATGTTTTCACTCTGTCATGATTAAATAAAAATATTATACAACTTTTCGGTTAAAAACAAAAATACATATAAATTTACACATTATCATTTGTATTCTATGCCATGAATCAACTTGCTAAATCATAATTTTGACAAATAATTTGGTTCATTTTAGACATACTGAAGTTCTTTTTGGTGTTTCATTTCCCCCGCTTTGGGGTATGCTAGTTTTATTTATTGGTCTGTGAGAATGATGCACTTAACACCAAAATTAGGTACCAAATGTATTACATTTTTCTTTCTTGTTTTGGAAAGTTCCCTTTCAATAATTGGGATGCAATTGCACCGAAAGACACCCTCCACTTTAACGTGGAGTTATATTTGAAACACAATATAAAAAAAATGTGTCGATGAGGGCCAAGAGAGCTCTTTTCAATCTCAAAAGAGGAAAATAAAATATCTAGAATGGTGATTTGACTACAGTTGTCTTCCAGATGGGAGGCCAAGCTATCAGAAATCCATGAGTAGAAGATCATTATGATTGGTTATATTCCAACAAGGAACTCATTTTTTTGTGTCTGATAGGCCTATTCCATTATAGTCTAATCAAGTTAGTGCACCACTTATGGAGGAGGACCACCTCCACCACATGGAAGTGGAAGCAAATGGCTTGGATATTTTCAATGTCGCTGCATGCTACACACTAGTGTATTTCAAGGTTCAACCCCTACTCGGATCTCTAGTTTCGCTCCATTCCCCTACACTACAGAGCATGTACTTCGGCCTACACAAATGTGAAATTTGATGACATAAAAAGCAACATCTACTCAGGGGCACATAAAAAATAGCATCACATCTTCTGGGAGCTCATGGCTAGAGTCTTTGCAACATAGGAAATAAAAAATTCATGCTTTTGGAATCGTTAACAAGGTGGGGCATACCACCTGATCACTCTTTGAACAAAGGTCTGAATATTTTATCATTTTTCTGTGTTTATAAATCTCTAGAGTGAGACTACTTTCATTGTATTCCATGGATATTTTAGGGTAGCTATTGAACTCAAAACCCTCGTACAAGTTTTGAATTTCTTCTAAGTTTTTTTATCTGTTGGGGTTTGTTTTGAAATCATTTTTTTTCTTAAAATCCTAAACACTTATAAAACTCTTATTCTGAACTTGCCAAGCTTTTCAAACATGTTAACTATGCCTATCGGTCGCACTTGCACCTACACCCAAATTGTACCCATGCAATGTTGAATGTTAGTGGTTATGGCCAGCTACATGCATTATTAGGTGAGGGTTTTTCCTTTGAAAAATAATTATAATATTTACTTCATTGGAAAAAAATTTCCAATGCATAGACAAGTTTTAGAAATGTATTGTTTCATAACCCCATATCCATATAGAGGAAGCACCAATAAGTTTGAGAAATAGAGAAAGCATTGTGACTATTTAAAATTCTAAAGGGATACACCATTCGTAATGTGAAAAGAGCGTCCTTGAGAAATATTACTTCTGAACCAAAATTCCTTGGGTTGGATACTAGGGTAGCCTTAAATCACAAAATTTACTAATGCAATTTTTTTGTGATGCTAATGCAAATCCATAACAATTCATTTGATTCTCAAAAAGGTGTCTTTGATATCACTTGACCAACAACTCTTGATTCATTGTGAAGTTTGAATATCTCGAATTTGAGTAGGAATGAAGTACATTCATTCTTTTTCTACATGGATTGTTATACAAAAATTATTTCATAAAATTTGTATTGTCAATGATACCAAAATAGAAAGATGAATTTCAATTATAGCCATGATTGAATTTTGAGACATAATATGACTTCTTATGTTCTTCACTGAATCCAATTCAAAACTTTACGAAGGTAACCATTTGGGTACCGATAAACCTTAGCTGAGAAGGTTGTATATGATATCTCCTTGTCATTGATGCAAATATTTCAACTTCCAACCTTATCCTTGTTGTTTGACTCAAAACTTGTATAATATGGTCTAAAATGTTTAGGCATATTGAAGATAGATTTTATCACTGTAATTTTTAAAATCGAGACTAATAGCTTCATAATTGCAATCTGATTTTTCTGCAAGATTATTTTTTGATATGACCTTTGTAATTTCACCATCTTTTCATACGCTTGAGAGAATAATCAAGATGCTTAAAATTATGGAACAGATAATCAAGATTTCTGCCATTTTTTTTAATATAAGATATTTCTAAGGAAAACCTTATAATTTTCTTTTCTAGATTTATGTATTTCATCATTATTATTTTCACTATTGGGCTCATTTTACTTGGGACATGCAGGTCATTTTGTACCATCATACTCTCACAATAAATCATGAATGATGAAGTGGCTGAGCAAGCTTTTTAAAGGTTCAAGTCAAGAAGTGTCAGATGGACATTACCCGGGTGCATTTGGAGATGATAATGTAATTTGGCATGTTCCCTCTAGTTCCATGGTAATCCCAAACTCATTAGTATGTATCATTGTCTAATACTCTTTAATATTCTATCTGTTAGCTTTAACAAGGCTAGATTTATTCTAGTGATTACTTTTGGGCTGTTTTTCAAAGGTAAAATTTAGACTATTTTTTGGTGGAATAGTTAATAATTTGTTCACATTTTTTCTTGCAAGTGTATTAGTCATGATGATATGAATTGTGTGGTTTATTTCAAATGGTTCTCACTGATAAATAGAAAAAGAGAAAAAAATCATGGGAATGTCAGTTGTGCTATATTTGATAGATTATTACAAGATGGGAATAAAATGTTAACATCAACCTAGACAAATAAATACTTAGTTCTGGATACATTTAGCCATACATAAATCACATATAATAGCGAACTCCTTCATTTAGTCTCAGTGACAAATAATCAAGCTTGAGATTACATCCAGTCACTACTCACAGAGAGTTGTCATCTTTAAATTTCCTACCCATATCCCCAGCAATAAAAGTAACTCAGAAAAAACCCCTAAAATTACTGACTAAAGAAACAAAAATCAAAACGGTAAAGAAATCCATGCAATATTCAGAACGATTAATTATTTAACTAGGTGAGATGTTCCACATCAACTCTTAATCCCATCAAAGTTCCACTACTATCGTTTTAGTTAAAGAACATCAAAGGTTTCAATTAATTCCATTTCTTTTGTAGACCCATGGATAGAAAAAAACATGATTATAGTACCACAGTAACAGATGATGGTGGTAAATTTTTAATAAGGTATCCTTGTTGTAGAATTGTAATCACACTGTAGATATTTTCCTGTTTATATGAATATAAATTGAGTGTATTATGAATTTATATTTATGACTTCAGCTTTACTACAAGTCTGCAAGTACCTAAACAAACCCCTCACAATTCAAGTGATTTTATTAGACACCAAAGAAAGACAATGGGTAAAATGCTTCATAGAATTCAATAACTTGACTCTCATGCTGATCACCTAGTACATTATATCATAGTTTCCATATCCATGATATTCACACATATACACCATAAAATTTTACAAATTTTCAAGCTTCATAGCACCTGACTAACCTATGAACAACTTCCAAATGCTAATTGTTAAGATAAAAAACTATATTTTTACCACTGTCATCATCAAAATTTGGTATTGAGAAGGGACACCTTAAGATTTCCAGGCATTTTGGAGGCTAATGCCTCTGTAAAATATGCTATTGCATGATGAAGATATATTGTTGTGGCATGTTGTAGTATTTCATTTTGATTCCTAATGGCTCCTACGATATCTGGATTGCAATTCCCAAAGGAAACTGTCACAATAACTGTCACAATGGATGCAATAGTATCAAGATATCAACATTCATTCTCATCAAACAAGTACTGTATCTTCCCTTCAACAATGTTTAGCTACAAAAAATAACTAAAGATATCATAACAATGATTGTTAGCATCACTTTATAGTTTGAATCAAATGAATCCTCTATGAACAATTTATGTGAAACAAGCATTACAAAATAATTAAAAAGGAACACTAAAACTCTCAAAATTTTCTTGTAGCATGACATGAAGTGAATAGATAAATAAGCTGAAGCCAAAAACAACATCACATAATTTCTCTCTTATAGTGTTAATGGAACTATTTCTGGGTTGGTATTGTCATAGATTTTAGAATTTGGCAATGGATTTTATTATGAGAGTTCATTGACTTCATAATTCTACATCATACCTTTGCTTTCTCTAAGGCATGCCTTGATACGATAATAATGGATTCCAAGCTGACTGCTTGACTATTAAAAAAAATTGATGTCATCCCATAGTTTATGTATCACCTTATTTGTTGAGGTCGAACGTTAGAATCTTTTATTCCAATATGATGAAAGTTTCAACATTAATGACATTCAAACAATATTAATTTTCCCAAATTGAAAATAAGACCTATAACTATGGATAGCAACAATAAACCAAGAGAAGAAATAGTCTTTTCCATTACCTGAAGTGCTTTGATGGAGGCATAGTTGTGTATTTGATACTATAAAAAATGTCATCTTCATTCTACAGATTGAGGCATGCCATTCTTCCAAAACATATATTGCTCTGAATCCTCTGCTTGCATATCTTATCAACCGAGACTTGTAACAGCCACTGGATCACAATAAAATCTATTAAAAATCTGATCCATAGTCACCTTCATCAGGACATTTATGATATCTGGTTTCCATGTTTATGGGAAATGCATTTGTTATATTGAGTTCCATTTTGGTATTAAATATTGTGCTTAGTATTTATAAGATAGTGAAATTTCTGAATTTCCTATCTATTGTCATGACTCATGATAACTTGACTTTAAAAACTGACAGTAATTACTGATACAAAATATCATGTGGAGGAAGTCTTAAATTTTACAAAACACGTGGCTTACTCCTATGCAAATTCTTAGTTACATATTTGTTGAAAGAAGAGTACTTAGCCATGGGAATTAGGAAATGCTTGTGAAGCATTCATCAAAATGAAAATTTATATTTAAGCATCCCCTACTAGTTTCTATGTTGTGTTTAGTGTTAAATTCTAGATGATGAATAAGGTGCTGGAAATGTCATAGAGAAGAGACGGTGCACTAAAAGGGTGAAAATTCTTTCCAAATTTTGAAGCTTCCAATATTTACATTGTTGGAAAGATTAGGCCATGTAGCCAACAATGTAGAATATGTCACATGTAGTTATTTAAAGGGTAAAATTAAATAACTTTGTGAACTTTAGAAGGTCACCAATTCATGTATTCCATTAAAGGGAAGATTATGTTATGAGGGTGAGAGGAATGCATTTATTACCTAACTGCCACTTAGAAAGAAACACTTAACTCAGGAGGTCAAGAGTGTTAAATTTCTTAATCTATCATCCAGAGGAGGTCGAGAGTGTTGAATATGTTTTGTCTTACAGAGGAATACTCTCTACAGGGCGTCCAAGTGTTGTAGTATTCAGATTTGTATTTTTCTTTGGTTTTAAGAGTCAGTGCTATATGTTAAATGGTAGGGAACTATAAGTTTACATTACATTAAAGGGCGAGAATTCTTTCCAAATTAGAAGCTTCTGATATTTGCATTGTTAGAAGGATTATGCCATGTAGACAACAGTGTAGAATATGTCACATGTATTTATTTAAAGGGTAAAATTAATTAACATTGTAAACTTTAGAAGGCCCCCAATTCTAGTATTCCATTTAAGGAAAAATTATGTAAAGGAATGGATTTATTACCTAACTGCAACTTAGAAAGAAACACTGAAGTCAGGAGGTCAAGAGCGTCGAATGTATTAATATTCCAGTCAAAGATAGGGCTTTGTCTTTTTTCATATGGAGAGATACTCTTTGCAGGTGTCCAGGGTTATAGTATTCAAATTTGAATTTTTATTTGGTTCTAAGAGTCAGTGCTACATGTTAAATGGTGGGTTACTATAATTTTACATTACAATGAACATACTAAATATTAGACAGTAAACTGTAAAATTTAGAACTAGAGGGATAGTTAATTCTCGAACATATGGAATTCAGTTAACTATTTGACAATTAGCTGCCCCTCGAGCATTCATAAGATTCATACACAATGTTAGAACCCAACCTTATGGTTATTTTTCATGTTTCAAGATATTATCTTTTCCATTTACTCCTTATATTTTCTTCAGCCTCAGGTAGCAGTCCACAAGAGGATGAGGACAATGATGAAGAACTTGCTCTAGCTCTAGATGCAAGTTTGAAGATGGGTTCACATCAAAATCCTCCCAATAATCCTACACCATATTCTTACCCTAGAGGACACAGGTATCTATAATAAAAATTATATAGCTTTTACACTCGGTGAATTCCATCTTTCACAGCAACTGAATTATTTTCTTCATGCATTTGCTCAGAAGTATGTTTTATTTATTATGTATCTATCTAAAGATACTTACAGACATACATATATCTATCTATCTTATAGACGTACATATACATATAAGCATGTGATATATCCACTACAACCACTGTGTTACCTTCCAAATCTAAGAATTTGTATCAATTATATAGTCATTCAAAGAGTTGGAAGTAAAACCTGTGTCCACTATCGTTTTAAGTCCCAAAAATCCAGTTATTTCTTGGGCTGTAATAGAGAGGGGAATTTATCTGGCACTTCATATGGAATTGAATCTAAATTTATACATTTTGAATTTTTTTTAATACACTACACTCCCATTTCAGGAAGCTATCAAAGGAAAGAGTGAGGGAAAAATATAGTACAATTAAGAAAATTTATAATGGCCATGAATGGCCAAAAATAGTTAATGATGGTGATTTTGAGAAGAACATATGGGGATGTGCACAAGGTATCTATCACCTCGGTTTTGCATACATATTGGAACAAAATGAGCTAAAAGCCTAAAACTAAATAAATACTTGAATTAAAACCTTACCCGGTAGGTGGAACTTGGTATGGTGAACAAAATTTAAAGTAAGGGATGGTGTGTACAAAGCTACGCGTGTTAGTTAGTAGACTAGTAGCGCATCTGATTATATCCTCTAGAAAATGTAAATCACTAAGTAGTCAGAAGTTGTCTATGGACTGCTGAATTGTTCTGTCTCTAGATATATTGTTATTGTGGAGAAGAAGCTAATCTAGCAACCCTTGAGTGGCTTAAAGTGGCAAAAGAAGCTACAGTCCATTGAGCAGCCATGGAGTATCTTCATATGCTTTCACATCAGCAACTTATATATTTTCTTGCAAAGGATTTCAATTCAAGGTTTGAATCTTCTCTTTTAAATCAACTCCAATAGATACAACAACATTTGGATAATTTTATTGTGTGAAACTCTTCTATTTGCATGAGAGCTTGATGTCTTTTTTTTTCTGAACAAAATCATCTTATATTTCATTAATGCACATAAAAGAATATCAATGTGTCAAACAATGTGCATGTGGTAATGTCTCCTTACATAGGAAAGGAGTGCTAGCATATCTGCTTTGGAATCAATCTCAAGAGTTGATATTTTGTCTGAATAATCTTATACTAGCTAAAAATCATATTAACATATCAGATTCGAATGTTGTGAAATCACCCATGCGAAGTAGAATGGATTATCCTAAACATAAAACAGCAATGATTTTTCCACAAGTAAACACCAGCCAATCTTATGGTGTCATAGATGAATCTTTTTGAGGTAGTAATGCCACAATATATAAGGTCAGTGCACTTGAGAATGTGGTTAATCCCAGGATTGAGAATACTATTACATTTATCAAGTGGGAGCTTCATGAGTTGGAGAGGGAGGATTTATTCAAGCTCAAACATAGTTATAGTTACAAGAAGAGGGAGTTCGAGATGCAAATGAAGAGTTCCAAGAATTTTGCCGACAAGCAAGATTTGGAGACTTTTTCACTTTAGAAGGGGATTTTGATGGGGGATGCAGGAAATTTGTTTTCCATGGAGACTAAAAATGGTGAGTATATTATTTTATAGAGAGGTAATAGAAATTAAAACCCACAAACCTTATTTTCTACTATAGAAAGTTATGCAACTTATTATTTTTACCCTAATAAAACATTTGGAAACCCTGGTAAAATTTATGTTTTGTGGCCATCTATAAAGTGATTTCTATACTTTGTTTTATCTTTACATTTTTATTATATTGGATCGATTTAGTCAATTCATAATTTAATGATGTATGATTCTACATTGATTAATGAGAGTAGTAGATCAGTTCGAAATATGTAATGTTCATATAATGCACTTGGTAGAGAAGGGAAAGTAAGGACTAAAACTTGTTGTTTACCCATCAATGGGGGTAATAACAATGGAATCAATGGTTAAGGTAGAAGTGTAAGGGCCACTATCCTGTAAAAATACTTCAATATTACCATTTTATGGACTCTTCTTTAGAACACCCTAATTTGGTGATTGTTTCAAGCATTCTCATTATTTTTGACTCCCTTATATTTTATGATCTCATGTAATTCTCTGCATTAAACTTTACTCAATTCAAGTATACCTTCACGTTTTATTTTCTCATCAAAATGCCTCAATTCTATTGGTTATGAACTTATGGATAATATATGTAGTTAGAAGCCCTTATAATAGTTTTTCACAATTCCTTACATGAAGTATGTCACTCGTCAAACTACAGAATTTTTTGTTATTTTTTTGTTCATGGTAACCTTTTGTAAACTGTATTTTACTGTGTTCCATAGTCACACATCAAGTTAGTGGGACCTGTTGAGTTTCGTTTGAAACATTTGAGGATGAACATTCGGCATGCTATAGATACTTTTGCTTATGGTAACCTTTTGCAAATTGTCTGTTGATTTTGTGCAACATTTGTTTAAGATGCTGATGATAACCTTTTGCAAACTCTCTGTTGATTCTGTGCACCATTTGTTTAAGATGTTGATGTCTTGCATACACAGTATGAAGGTTTATTTTTTATATGCTTATATAAAATATTAAAAATTAAATTATTATTATTATTATAAAATCTTTGACCTTGAAAAAATATTATTATTATTATTATAAAATCTTAATAGCTCGGTATTTTTTACTTGCAGATACATTGGAAAAATTTCCACCTGCATCAAGTAAAATGAAGACACCATTTATAGTTTTCCCATGCATAGATTCTCAGCAGAATGTGGGAAATTTATTTATGGTATTATATACTTTGGACCTTTAGTTTTTATTTTCATGATTAAGAATGTTTGAATGGTCTCGTAGATGTTGATAAATCTGTGTTCCCATGAGTAGCTTGCGATAATAGATAGAGCTTGAGAAATGAATACATGGTAATCTGTTATGCGCACACTCCATGCATTATTGATGATATTCATATCACTGAAATTTTGCAAGCTTACTTCCTCACATGAAAGAGTCTTGTGTATGACACCAGGTCTTGTTGCATTATGGAATTGTTTACCTTCATGCTTCATATATTCTCTTCACATGTGAAGCATTTCTGTAGTTGTTTTCTATTCCATGTTTTAAAAGAATTTCATGGTAGCACATTTGATTTTGGCATTCATTAGTGATGTATTTACTTGTGGAACATGGTGTGTTCCCTTACTGTACTTCTTAACTTTCATGCCAGTTTTGGAGGTTTACAGTTACCTTTGCAAATGTTATCGGTCTTTGGCCATTCACTCTTGATGAGTTTGTTCAAGCATTCCATGATTATGTAAGTGTTAATACTGTACCCAAAAGATGAACACTTTATATCTGTCATTCATGATACATAGGAACCAAGATTACTTGGAGAGACATATCAGTCTCTTGAAAACAATTGTTTGATGCTTATTAGATATTTTCCTGATACAAAGGAATCAAGATTACTTGGAGAGATACATATCAGTCTCTTAAAAACAATTGTTAAAGACATAGAAGATGTGGCACACGCTGCTTCTAACGGGCTTGGAGGAAACCAGAATAATATTTCTCTTTCTAGAGGGGGACATCCACAACTTGCTGAAGATGTAATCATAATCTTTCCTGAAATTGGTTTGTTGTTATCATGTAGGAACTATACAAACTACTGCTAATTGCTTCAGTAATATTTAAGTTGATAGAATAATGCCATTTATTTGGATCTAGGAATTTGCATGGGGTCTTGAGATACGTGAATGACATCGACATTTGAATCCCTTAACTTGGCCTAAATTTTTACGCCTATTTGCATTAGCAACAGGTTTTGGGCCCCAGTGGAAGAAATGCAAATTTGTACAGGAGCACATACGGGATGAGAATGAGGCGAAGCATTTGATTATATTATCTTTAAAAAATTCATGTTTTTCTAGGATACTTACTATGTAGATTATTCATCTTGATATCTACTATTGAAATTCATCAATATAGCTTTCCTCTTTTGACTTTTTCTGCATATTTGAGTTGACGTGTCTTCTCTTTTTCATATGGATAATGTATCCCTATAATACTTTCCTGGTTATGTGGCTCATAACATAGTTATTAGAATCAAATTGGGAAAAGAACTCACTGAGGAAATAGAGTCAAGAGTTTGACTCGACTCTTGACTCTTTTGGTAAGTAAAAGAAATTAAACAATTCAATTTTTTATATTAAAATAAGATATTTAATTTTTTTATTCTGGCGAGATTTGGTGGAGTCATAGGTCAAACTTGTTGAACCCTTCAGTGACCCCACAAGTACTTGTAGGTCAAGGGTTTCATCTGTGAGAGTACTTGTGGTTCATTATGAGTTGACTAGTCAGAACAATCCATTTCACTAGAGATTTTTGTCAATCCTGTGGGTCACGGGTTTGACCTGTTAGTCCCATTGCTATGATTCATACCAAGAGCTGATTTTATCAATTATTTTAATCATTTTATACAAATGAATCAAATATTTCAGTTAGCTAGTTGTTTAGGCCTTAGCTCTGGAAAATGTTATACTTTCGTTTCCCTGAAATAATTTTGAATGTATGAGAAAACATTAAATGCAATGGAATGTCTATACATTGTTAAGTGTACTCTACTCACTAGCTTTGAAATTTGTTTTCCAAGTGTTTATTCTTCAACCAGGATAGCTGGTAGGTTTGGATTTTCTATCATTTACTTAGAAATGATACCTCGTTATATTGATTTTTCAACTCAAACATAGTATGAGAGAGTTCATTGTCCTTTCTATGTGTGATACAATTCCTAAGGTTTTATTTCTTCATAAAATTTGTAGATATGTTCTGAACATTTAAAGAAGGTTTCAGACAACATTTTAAAATGCAACATCAATATGCTATGAAATTAGTTTTTACATCTTGTTGCAACTTTTGTATTTTGTTTGGAAAGCTCTACATGATGTATGATTATATTTTTTATTGTATATTATTTGGTTGATAGTTATAGTGCAGAACTGTTGCTAAATTTACTATTATGAAGAAAGAATTCTTTTGATATTAAGTTGGTCTATTTGAAAACTGAGCTGGGAGTTGATTGCTATAATGTGCAGGGCAATGAAGGGGAGGATGTTGTGTCTACTTTGTGGTCGGGTTCAACAAAATTTAATGCTGTTTCTATGATGCAAGGTAAAAGGCTCTAGTTATTTGCGTGGATGCAAGTACTGCTTGACACCCGATATAGTTAAATATGTGCTTTTCACGTTCTTTCCTTGGAGGGAAGTAAAGGTCTAACAATATTAGAAGTTGTAGATAGGATTTAGATAATTATGGAGGATTTTACATGCTTGTATATGTTTTGTTTTAGAGTGGGGATAACATTGTTATAGTATGATTCTTTCCAATTTTCAAGGCACTGTTTAATTAGGGGTTCTTTTTTAATATTTTCTCTATGTGAATGCATTTGATGGATCTATGGGGAGCTTTGAATCCAAAATCCACATGAACATGGTAAAAATACCCACTTTAACAGGAGGGAAGAAAGATTTGAACCTTGTGTTTCTCCCATTGAAGAGAAAAAACTAATAATTGGTCACATGGGGATTTCTTTCATTTTTCTTATCCATATTTATTTTCTAAACTTTCAGAAATATGGTATTTGAGATATTTCAACAAGTAAGACACCTAAGGCATCAATAGCTTCTGCACTGTCAAGATATGCAAACCTCTTTGAAAGAGTTTCTCCCTCAACATACTGTGTTCATCCTACTTTTCAGAAATATCTATGTGATGCAGAGGCTGTGCTGCAAGCATCAAGGGAGAAAATACATCTCTTTCAAAGTGGGGTTTCATATTCAGAGGAAGTTGAAAAGGACACAGAGGATGTTGAAGAGGTAGAGAGAGATGAATATTATGATTGTGATGATCTTTAGGATGTAGATGCAGATGACATAGATGGGCCTGTTAACTCAAGGAAGGTTATATTTTGTCTCAATGAAGGAAAATTCATTCAAGCCTTAGGTATTTTAGAAAAGGATAAGCACCAGAAAATGGATCCTTGTAGCACAAGATCTATGTCACCAGTAGTGGATAGTATGCTAAAAGTTAAATCTCATGTTTTTCTTAAAAGTGCAGTAGATGTAAAAGAAGAAGAAGAATTTAAATATACTTTTAGTATTGATGGTGATAGTCACAAAGGGAATCATATGAAAGAGGAGACATATATTGATGTGAACCATGAAGGAGAATCTTGGGTTCAGGGACTGATAGAAGGGGAATATTCTCATATGAGTAATGACGAGTGTTTAAATGCTCTTGTTTCTTTAATTGGCATGGAAAATGAAGGCAATACCATACATGTTATGGTTGAGGTAAATATTTAATGGAGAGCATGATGTCTTCTCCTAAAGTTAAGAGGATGATAATTCTCATTTGATGTATGCTTAAAATTTTATTGAATTTGTTTATTTGTTTTTTTAATAGGAATGACTAGAAGACCCAAATGTATTGAAGCGCCAAATGTGGAAGAGGCACAACTTGATAGAAGATGGCTAAAAGAAGAACAAATTTCTAGAACTCAAGTTGTATCACTTGGAGGAATAAAGTCTAAAGGAACTAATAGTCAAGCTATATCCTTTGTCGACCATTAAATACTCAAAGTTGTGATTGATCCTTTTTATCATTATAGAGGACTCTGTAAGTTAGGTTCCAAAATTATTAAAGGATGCTAGCTCAATGGAAGAGCACCTGCCTTACAAGCAAAATGTTGGTGGTTCGATTCCTCCATATTATAATATTGGTTATAAACAACTAAATTAGTAACAAAAAAAAGAGATAAATGACCAAACAATGAGAGATAAGTTACCAAACAAAATGACCAAAATTTGTATATAAAATTACTAAAAATGACTAAATTAGTGACCAAAAATTAGAGATGGAAAAATAGGAATTAAAAAGGATGCAACATGTGGTGCTAATGATGAAGCCAAACATGGCATTGATATGGTAGCAAAATAAGACGCGAAACTAGGCATTAAAAACGATGCAACATATGGCACTAATGATGAAGCCAAACATGGTGTTGATATGGGAGAAAAATAAGATGTTACTTTGGATGCAAAAAATGTCACTACATAGGAATAAAAATATGGTCCAACAATAGAAGAAATCTTTGACGTCACTTTGGTAGCAAAACACGATGCAAAAAATGAAACAAAAATTGGTGCAAAATTTAGAAGCGAAAATTGACACATATTTGGAAGTAAAACATGGTGCAAAATAGGATGCTAAAGTGGTAGAAAAAATGGATACTAATTTGGATGATAAAATGGTGCTACTAAGGATGCAAATATGGTGCTAACGGGGATGTCATTTAAGAAGAAAAAGTGGATACTTGCTAGGAAGCAAAATATGATGTTATTTAAGAAGAAAACCTCGATGTTGTTTAGGATGCTCGCTATTCTGGAAGCGAAAAAATAGATGTTATTTTGGACATCATAAAGGATGCTATCTAGGAATAAAAAAAGACATTTTTTGAGACTCTTTAAGTTTTGTCCATGGCGCGTCCCATTTAGCGTTTAGTTTGACCACTGAATGAAAAAAAAATTACACTAAAAATGGATGCTAAATGGGATGCTAATTATAGGATTTTTTGTAGCGATCATCTATAGAAAATAAAAAAAATGCATCATGCATCATCATATAATCATGCAAACATATGTCATATACATCATCGTAAAAAACTCATATAAAAACCATAAAAAGTGCAAGCATGTGCATAAATATATATATATATATATATATATATATATATATATATATCATGTCACAGTGTTCATTACAAAATGAGTAGCTCCATAATATTTCTCAGCTGAGCAAACATATCAATATAAAAATCCTAGTGCACCACCGCACTAGGGGCAGCATCACTAGCTACTAATTAGAATCATAATCCTCCTCCAGGTACTCGACTATGTATCCTCCTTTTTTTCCTCCTCATCACTAGATTCCTCCTCATCCTCCATTGGTGTGTCACCCTGGGACGTCACTCAAACATAGTCAGCTGCGACTACGATCCTCTTCATCAAGTGGATCCACTCACGAGGCATGCGGTAATAAGCATCGATCAGGTCATCATATAAGTGCTTCCAACTGTCATCAATAACTCCATCTAACATACACTCTATGTCACGATGAAGTGAGTTCAATATACTCTGTCACCCTTGAACAGGGGAATCTATTCCCTTCAACCTGCCCCTCTGTCGCTCGTAACCTATGGGCGGGTGTGGTCTGACATCTACACATACACACCATACATCATCAGTACTTGTCGTACACATAAACTAGATACCACTAAGCTAGTGAACTATATATGAATGAAATCACACAAAACATCATGTATACATACCATTAGGTCCCCAGGCCTATCATAGAGGTCGGGGCATTTCCAAATCTCCCATGTAGTCCATCCCTATGTACAGGTAGTCCTTAATGAGGACTGGTAGCTTCCTCCACTGTGCTAACAATGCCCTGAGTAAAGAATCGATCCACTAAGATGCATCCCTCCTGGATCAGCATCTCACTGCACCTCCACATACGAGGCTCCTGAGGCCCACCCTCCCACATTGGAAAATACGGTTGAAGGGTCAACAGTCTCTCGAAAAAGAAAGAGCACAAAAACAAGGGGAAACATAAATCCCCTCCCACAGTCCTGGCATGGTTCAGCAAACACCAAACCATAGTCAAATACATCTGGGCCCACCCATAGTAGGTTCCCCCCATCATGTGCTCCACAATATGGAGCTTCCCCCTAAGATCTTGTGCGATCAAGATGACTGCAATATCCGCAACACCATCACTGCCACAACCTGAGTCGAGAGACTCTTAATTTTTCACATCAAGATGTACGACCCACACACAGTAGCAGAGGTGTAACAGTGCCTCTCACAGAGATCATCTAATGTCACCCCATGTGTGAGATTCAGTGTGGTATCACCAATCACACCTAGCATCAGGATTCCATTCATAAAGTAAATATCATAGAGCATGATCTCTATCCGCTCCCCGTAGAGGATGAAGCACTCTGCATCTGTATCACAAAATATCACAAATGTATCTAGTAATAGTCTAGTGGTACACATAAGTGGAATCTGAAAGTACATCAACAACACACTTCAGGAAAGAATCTCCATCACTACAACATCTCTCAATGCCTTCCCCTGTAAGGTACCAATATCTCACTCTTGCCACACCGATTGTTACATCCTGCACATCAAACTGATCCCCATTAGGTTCAATATCACATAAAAAACCTCATCCAGGGATGAATTTTCTTTTATTCATCCATTCTGAGCGACCTAAGTCACTCTTAATCACTTAGCAGATGCACCTCAGTCACACTCTTTTGCTGGGAAGATACGACCCAGGTTGCACCTATCTCTTCGACAGGTGTGACTGGGTCATGACCGTTTGGCCGTTAGGAGCGACATAGGTCATGGATTTTTCCTCAAAAATCATGACTTGACCCTACGAACCCTTCTTGTTCGGTAGGGGAACCTGGATGAGCTAGAACTAAATGAAAACAAGTGAAAAAGACGGTTTTGATGAGTACTGTTACCTGCAAGTCATGAATCTAAAAACCATCGGTCAGAATGAAAGAAATCAACAAAATATTTTTGAGGTCCTCCACTCCAAATCAGCACTAAACTGTAACAATGACACATTGCATTTGGTCCCCCCTTGTTTATAGGCCTCCATTGGGCCTATTTTTCTTTCGTACGTGACAGGGTCATCTAGAATCCGTTTGGGACGTCGTTCACACCACTAGGTTCAGTTTTTCATCCTCTATATTTTGACAAGACTCTTATCTCATGATCACACTATGATTTTTTAGGTCAGTTCCCACAATCCACCTTGATTTACATGCTACCATGCGAATCTCCGCTATGGAGTTTTTGTTAAGATCTTTTCTAACTCTTAAAAGAATGAAAAGACCATTGAGCACACTTGCTTCCTTTCACGCTCATTAAATTATTTGAAAGGGCATTTATGTAGCCTCGTTTACCTCCTTTTTTGGACTATCTAGTCTATCATAAGAAAAGGACCACCTTTGCACACTCAGGCCATGAACGTTTCCCTTTGCATCCGTTTATGATTTATCGGGCATTGGGACTAAAATTTACAAAAAATATCATCATGGGTTGTCTTTAATATCTTTTCCATCCTTCTCATTAAGAAAATAATTCCATGAAAACTTGGTTTTGTTCATGCTCGTAAAAGTATTTGAATTACCATCCAGTCACTATAGGTTTAACCTTTTTTTGCCTAATTGGAATACCAACGGTAAAGAAGTCTTCCTTCCCCAAAGGTTGGGAGAACTCTCCTATGCACACTTTTATCCTTTTTCAGACTCAAGAGACTACATACAAAAAATAGACCACATTGGAGTCACTATAACATGTATATTGGGCACTATGGTTTTAATAGTGATAAGGCCACAAGTCATTAGGGAAATGCCATGTTAGGATATATATTTTTAGGAGATATATTTCCCATGAAGTTGAAAAGAATAAAAGAGAATTTTATAAGAAATCAAAGCAAGAAGATGAGGTAGTAAAGCAAAAGCTTATTTAAATTGAAAAATGAAAGAAAGAAGAAGATAAAAAGTTAAAGGCAAGATAGAAGGAAAAGCAAAGTGAAAAAATAAATAAAATGAAAGAGGTGGAAAATTAAGTGAAAAAATTAAAAAAAAAAGATGGAAAGAATGGAAATTGCAGAAAAGAGAAGTCAGGAGGAAAAACAAAAATTGGAACAGTTAATCAAAGTAAATGAAACAGGAAGTATTGATCAGGAACAGGAAAAGAAGGATACATAAGAAGTCCCATAGAAACCTACAATCATACATCTCAGTAATCTCGGGATTCCGATCAGGTCTACCCAAAATAACAGTTAAAAGAAATCCCCACAGTAAGGAAGTAGTGCATAAAGAGCGCATAAAGTAAATAAGTCCTTAATATCATCATTTAATGGTGAGGATAGCTGCCCCATTACTCCCCTTACAAGTAGGGATGGAATGGGTAGGGATGGAACCACTAGCTTGGGTTAGTATTTAGCCAAAATTTATTTATCATATGTTTGTTATGCCTCAGTTAGCTCTGGTTAGACAGGTCTTTCTTCTATGCTGATTATGGACCAGTTAGAGCTATGGCGGGAAAGGAACGAAGTAGCTCACCCTCCTTCCTCAGGTGAGGAGTTTTAAGCTTTTTCCCGAAAGTAGTTGGAAAAAATAATCTTAAATTCTTTTGACAGTAATAAAAAATAATTAAATAACAATACATAAGTTATCATCTTAAAGGTTAAATAGGGTAAAAACCCTAGTTCGTTTTTATGAGCAAAAAATACCCAGTATTCTTATATATGCAAATCCATTACAGTAGTAAACTAGGATTAGCAATATACCTATTCTTTTTATTTAAACATTTAAAGAAAAAATTAATTTATTTACACAGAGATAAAAATACAAATACATAAAGGAGAACGAGTTTAAGCTCAAGACAGACTAATTTAAAGATATTTACATTATATCAACAAGCCCAAAGACTGAAGGTAAGTCAAAACATTAACAAATTACAAAACCTCAACTAGGAGCCGAGCACCCATATTAAGATATGGAGTATACACAAGTATTAACAAATGATTACAAACTGTAAGTTCTTCACTAATACGAGAGGAGCTTTATAAGTCACAGCTTAAAGCCGTAGACACCTTGCGAAAAGCAAGGGTGATAAACCAAAGAAAAAACTTTAAAAACGAAGAACATCAACCCAAGACTGGGTGCGACACGGCCATAACTTCTTCCAATCACAAAAGGTTGTACAAACAGGGAGAACCATGTTCAAAATCGGAGCTTACCGTAGACTACTTGGGGAGCCATTTTATGCAGCACGACTGTCAACCTTGAAGACGAGTTAACCTGCATTGTAAAAGAAACAGAATTAATTAAAATTTCAAAAACACTTATGTGGAGAAGAACAATAAACAACCTTAGTTCTTAATTATTAATTTTACTCACCTTAACTGGAAGTGAAAGCGGTGGAGCCTCGGATGAATAGTGACACCACGACCAATGCTAAAAAGAGCTAAACCCTCATTCTCGCTGAGGATGGAAACGACGGGACTCTGGTATTTTCACAACTATTAGCAGAGGTGTGGATAAGCCTGAGCAATGGCTACAAGGAGTCTGCAAGCATTGAGTCGAACTATCACTAACATGCAAATAGGTAAACTAAACTCCAAAACCCTCATATGAAGGAGCTACACCATCACATACAATAAGTTCAATCTTTCACCAATGACAAACCATGATAGAAGGACAGAAAAAGAAAACATAGGTGGACCATAAGCCATGTGCAAGGAGAAGCAGTGAACTCTGACTAAAAGAAAGAAATTACAGTGAAGGCGAATGATAGAACCCAACTCAAGGTAGTAAGACACGACAAACACCAGCGAGGGAGCCTCTGAAACTACTTTCCACTCATGGCCGCCATGGGATCTTGTAGAGAAGCCCACAGGGCCAATGCAAATGTCGAAGATCGAATGAGCCAAGGGTTAGGGTTAAAAACTATTTATGCAACTAGTGCATGTCCAAGAAACTTCCACGTGGTTGCAAATTTATCATCAAGCAGTGGGTTGACTTTCCATAGTCACCTGCATTTCCATAATAATCAATTTATTCACCCAATGATTTCATCAAAACAACATTATAGTTTGCATGGGTTTCAATCATACTAAAATTGTTAAAACGCTTGGTGTATAGCTCGTTATTGGCGTGGGTTTACAACATTATAATAACAATTTACTTAACACATATCATAACTTTATATCCTCATGACCCAAAAGAAATCTTATTTATTTTTATTGGTAAGCAATGATACGAGATTTTATTAGTAATCTCGTGAGAATCGTGTTTCTCTATTGTAAGTTTGCACTAATAATTGACTTATGGAGATGTCAAAATATTATATAAATATTTATCGTAGTAATAAGCATAATCCCTATATAGGTATTAACCCCCTTTTAATTGGTTACAACTCATCAAAGTTTATATAATAATATCATCATTGGGATATAGGTTACAGTGCAATAACTAAGTTGTTGTCAATAGTATTTTAAGATAATTATGAAATCATTGTCTTATAAACAGTTTAGTGAATAGGGTATGAATAATCTATATATTAGTTCTAGTTCCTTTCATGGTGGTGTAAATGATTACACATCATTCAACTTGATTAATTTGCATAATGTCGTTTGGGGTAGGATCATAAGTATTATGCAATTGTAACACTAATAAAATATTTTATGTCGATAAACAAATAGTTTATGCACATTTTTAAATCATAGAAACTAGCAAAGTTTTGATAGAAAACTATGTAATGGCAAAGTGAAATGTAAGAACATTTTCCTATGAACTCTTTTACATAATACATATCCATGAGATCTTATCTTAGAAGTTGTGGCAGTTTCTCATTTCTTGGAGTATAGTTTTACATTCTTACCAAATTACTAAGGTTAACATAAGATGAAAATATTGGCTCGATAAGAAAAACAACAACCCTTGAAGTTGTTCTTAGATAGAACCTATTACAAGAATTTTAATATAGAATTTCTAAGGTATGCATTTTTGAAAATAAAGAATATCAAGCAGATAAATAAACTGCTCAGAACCAAAGGAAGTAGTACTGTCGCTACATACTCTACAGGAATAAATACAATCATCTAAACTTTGTTTACTATAGCAATAGAAGAAAACAAACTGTGTTACCTTACGGAAGTAGGTTAGATTACAGCAGCTTATAATCTAAGCTTATTAATTGCAAATAGAAATATTGCAGGATGCTTTATGAATTTAAAGACGATACTCGGTCATTTATACCTGTAAACCTGTAAGAACAAATAATCCATTTGCGTTAGCATAAATGCCAAGTAAGCCCCATAATTCAAAGTCAGATTCCACCTAGTGTCATAAATAGAACTCATCAGTAAACCAAATATAGAATTAATGCGCATGTTAAACTCAAGATTGTGCTAATAAGAAAACTTCTAAGTTAACATAATTGAGTTTATGCAAATTAATCTATAAACTATTTCTCTTTTTTCTAACCGTTAACTATTAATAAACTGCAGTCTCAGCATTTTATGTTATTTCAAAATCTTAAATTTTTTTGAAAATTTGGGGTTTTTGACATCAGCACACCAATAGGATTTAATAAGGTATGAGAGTTCCCTGCAAAACAGAGAGAAGGAACCGGACGTAGCTTTTAATGCAATACAAGCTCATGCAGAAGCCAAAAAGGGGTTACAAAGCTATCGTGCCTTCTTAAGAATTTGAGAGAAGCCCTTGATGGATGCTAGTGCAGCAATGAATGCTGGAGCTGATCTCTCTGCATGGTCAACCATAAAAGAAACATTGAAAAACAAGCTAGACAAGAGGGATGACGAGATTAAAGAGCTTAGATTGAAAATACTGGAGGATAAAGAATCACAACATTTGGGACGTAAGTCTGAGACAGAAGATCTGAAATCCCAAATTTCCACTTTGCAAAAGAACAACATGCTTCAATGAGTAGAAATTGTGTATACTCCAGATAATACAGAATTGAGGGAAAAAGAGTTGGAAACAGAGACAGAGCAGCTCAGGAAAAAATTGACCCAACTTCAGTATGAGTTGAAATGTGCAAATGATTGTCTTCAACAAAAGGAAAAGGAACACAAAGAGAAAAATAAGAAGAATGTGGAATTGATGAAGTTCATCCAAGATAACGATAGATTGAGAGAAAGTTTGCACAAATGTGCAACAAAAGTGAAATAATTAGAACGGAAATCAGAACATGCACCTGCTGTAGCTTTCGAAGAACCAGAAGCTTCTAGACAAGCAAAGAGACTAGAATGTACAAATTTATCTTCTCTAGAAAAGGAGGACTTGCAACCTAAACCTCCCAAGAATCCTAGAAATATGGAATGACATTATTTTTATATGATGTGTATGTAAATACATTTCAAGTTTTAATACATAAATTTATATATGTGTGTGTGTGTATTTCTCGGCAATGTATATGTTTTTGAATGTTAATTTTGAATTTAACTTTTCAATAAGTGTACATAATAGGCCAGAAAGTTAACAATATCAAAATTGAAAACTTAACTTGTGTACTATAGGCATATTTATTTGAATTTGTAGGAAATTAAAAGAGTGATAGTGATTAGTGGATATGAGATGTGAGTAGATTTGGTGACATGGGTAGATACTGTTGTTTGCTTGGAACTGCTGATATTATAGGGATGTTATGGGGATGATGGATTGAGAAATATCAAGTTCTTTATGAGAATTTTGATGCTATGTATTATTGTGTTTATGTAAGGTTCTTTATCTAATGAAACTAAAATTCCAATTCTGGAACAATGTCATACAATTCTACTCGTGCAACCAAATTTTAGTGAATAACCTAAAGTTGTAATGCCTATAGAACTGGCCTAAAAAAGACAGAAATTTACAAAATATAAGCAAACACAAAAACAAACTGTAATTTTTTTACTGAAAACAAAAATTAAATATTTAATATGCCTTTCATCATACATTTCCAAATTTTGGTAACATAAATGTTGGCAGAATAGCATAAATTTTTAGTATGACGAGATCACTAGAAATGCTTATTACAACATAAGTTTCATTCACCATTTTGCATACAATGTTGCATTTTGATCATCTAGGACTTTTTTCTTTTTGGCTTGTCTCACACTTCTTATAATGACATCAGGTTTTATAGGATTCCCAACATCCATCTTTTGGATATCAACTACTACCCCTTGAATTTCTTGTTTTTCACCACTCTGCCCTGTACCATTTACCGAGGATGGAACACCCTTTTTGTTGTGAGCCATAGCCTCCATCATTGGCATATCAATAGCATCTGCTCCATACACTTCTTGTAATTCATTGACTTTCCCTGCTTCATTTCTTGAGGATGAAACACCGATTTTACAGTAATTTTAAGTCACCATCATAGGTATTTCAACACCAGCTGCCCCATTCAATTCTCATGTTTGATCATTTTTCGCTGCCACTTCCTCTTGGATGAAACACTTAGAGTTTTATTGTTATTTCTTCTTTGAACATTATTTTTGGCCTTGCGCCTTCCGAAGCGATGTGATTCACGAAAAGCCTCTTCACCATATTTGCTTATTGGCCTTGATATTGGAAGATGATTATTGAACTGCGAGAACATATTAGTATTTAGTACTTGAAAACAAATTATGAGTTCTCACACCATAAAATGAAAGAAAAATTAGAAACCATTTAAAATTAGGGCATACTTACTGTTGGTGGTGCAGTTAATAATTTCTTAGATTGTATTACCCATGATTGAAGAAGACAATATGAAGACATGGTCAGGTAGGACAAATACCAATCTACAAGACTCCCATGTGCTGCAAGAATTTAGTCTAACCCATAATTTAGGGTGGGCATCTTTATGAGGCTACTTAGCCAATTTTGCATCCACTGGTGAAAAACCCTATTTTGGCAGGCCTGTATCTTTCTCCTCAAGAAATATTAAAGAAAAATCAAATCATGAATAGGTATCCAAAACAAGTAGCTATAGGAAGGTACCATGGTGCGAGAATTCTTCTCAAACCATGAGATGTGGCGGGCATTTTCTTAAGGCTATTGGGACCAATTCTTCCTTAACTATATGTTGTAGTTTGGTGAGGAAAGTGACATGGTTGTATGCTCCATACAACACTCTAGAGACTCACATTATCAATACATTTTTCACATAATCCTATGAGGCATGGTGGGAATTTCCTTAAGGCCACTTTGGCAGATATAACACTAATTCCATACTTAGACAAATTTCTCAATTTGGTCTAATCTGCCTAAAACACCCTTTTGGAAGGTCCATAAATTTTTCTTCATCCACTTCCAAGACAATATAAATACATGGTCAGGTATGCCAAATACGAATCTAAAATACCCCTATGTGCTGCGGGCATTTACTCTAACCCATAATTTAGGGCATACATCTTTCTGAGGCTACTTAGCCATTTTTGCTTCCACTGGTGAAAAACCTTGTTTTAGCAGGCCTATATCTTTCTCCTCAAAAAATATTAAAGAAAAATAAAATCATGAATAGGTATCCAAACCAAATATCTATAGGATGATACCATGGTGTGGACATTCTTTTCAAACCATGAATTGTGGCGGGCATTCTCTTAAGGCTGCTGGGATCATTTTTTACTAATGCTACTGGGATCAATTCTTCCTTAAATATATGTTGTAGTTTGGTGAGGCAAGTGACATGGTTGTATGATCCATACAAAACTATAGAGACTCACATTATCAATACATTTTTCACATCATCCTATGAGGCATGGCAGGAATTTCCTTTAGGCCACTTGGGCAGATTTAACACCAAGTCCATACTTAGACAAATTTCTCAAATTGGTCTAATCTGCCTAAGACACCCTTTTGGCAGGTTCATAAATTTTTCTTCATCCACTTCCAAGATAATATGAATACATGGTCAGGTAGGCCTAAGACCAATCTACAAGACCCCCATGTGTTGTGGACATTTACTCAAACCCATAATTTAGGGTGGGCATCTTTCTGAGGCTACTTAGCCATTTTTGCATCCACCGGTGAAAAATCCTATTTTTGCAGGCATGTATCTTTCTCCTTAAGAAATATTAAATAAAACTCAAATCATGAATAGGTATCCAAACCAGCTAGATATAGGATGGTACCATGGTGCGGGAATTCTTCTCAGACCATGAATTGTGGCGAGCATTCTCTCAAGGCTGTTGGGACCAATTCTCCTTAAATATATGTTGTAGTTTGGTGAGGCAAGTGACATGGTTGTATGCTCCATAAAACACTCTAGAGACTCATATTATCAATACATTTTTCACATCATCCTATGAGGCATGGCGGGCATTTCCTGAAGGCCACTTGGGAAGATTTAACACCAAGTCCATACTTAGACAAATTTCTCAATTTGGTCTAATCTGCCTAAAACACCCTTTTGGCAGGTCCATACATTTTTCTTCATCCACTTCCAATATAGTATGAATACATGGTCAGGTAGGTCGAATACCAATATACAAGACCCTTATGTGCTACGAGAATTTACTCTAACTCATAATTTAGGGCAAACATCTTTTTGAGGCTACTTAGCCATTTTTGCATCCACTGGTGAAAAACCCTGATTTAGCAGGCCTATATCTTTCTCCTCAAGAAATATTAAACCAAACTCAAATCATGAATAGGTAGACAAACCAACTAGATATAGGACGGTACCATGGTGTGGGAATTCTTCTCAAACCATGAATTGTGGCGGGCATTCCCTTAAGGCTACTGGGACCAATTTTGACTAAGGTTGCTGGGACCAATTCTCTTAAGGCTGCTGGGACCATTTTTGACCACCTTTATGAAAATTTTCCTCTTGGAAGGGTGTATTTTTTATAGTCGAGTGGTCTCATTGTTTTTCTCATGGAAACCTTGGTAATTTCGGCATGGCAAGTCGAGGTAAACTCTATTGTTGTAGTTTTTCTTCGAGATTTTTTTACCTTGGATATTTTAGGGTTTGGTATAACTTAGCATTTGCAGGTATGGTTGCTGCTGGAGTGACAGTTCATTCTTATTCATGGGGTGGTGTCTTAACTATCTTTCTTCCACAACTACAGTTGGATCAAGTAAGTGATTTTCTTTTCCTTATGAGAATTGTAAATTGTAATGTGTAACCCTGAAATATTTTCTTTGGCTTTTGGCTTTTATGAATTTTTCTATGAAAATGAGGGTTGTTGTTATGCATCTCCAATTTCTATTTTTAATCCTTATATCCATGTGATATACAATGAGTAATGCTAATTGAATATATATATATATCAACAACAACCATAAGCCCCATTACAATGATAAAGATTAGGGAAACTCAATCTATGAAAAATGGAAACCACTTGTAACTCAATAGGCAGTAAGATAATTGGTGGCTAATTAATTTAAACTTAAGCTTCAAAGGAAATGGTACCCTTCCCTTCAAATTTGATCCCTAGTGGGGTTCATTTTTATAATGGATCAGATCCTGAGGCTAATCCTCGAAATGGGATCTGAAACTGTTTACAGTCATAATCAAACATTAACAACTAGAGTGTGGTACTTCTACCATGGTTTATATATATTTAAATGAACATCATGGAGAAAATGTGTGTGCTTAGTCTGGATGGAAGCATGACATTTCTAGATGTGAACTTGCAGGCAGTGAAAACGACATCTCAATATGCTTCTGGTGGCTCATTTCTGACTGGGCTTGACCACATGTCCGTCTGTCGAGTCAGCAACGTGTCCTTTCCATTTTTGTTCATTATGTGATTGAAGGCACATTTCTACATGGTCTCAAAGCTGGAAAAAGATTTTATATATATCCTTTATGTGCTCAGCTTTCTTCACAACTTCCCCCTTGCTTCTGGCAGAAACAAGCCTATGTAGTGGCTTGTCATTCAAGTACTCCTCACCACCTCAGAAAAGGTTGGCGGATGGGGTGCATGAAATCTATGACAAAGAAATTTGGCCCTTGATGCTCCAGTACGAGCATTCACTCTGATAGAAAATAGGTGCATCTCTCAAAGTGGTGTATGACACTTGCTCCTCGATGGTTGGTGCTTCCCTGGTGTGAAAAACCAGGGCGATAGATGAGCTTGGAATCAAGATCACCAACCAACAAAACACCTAGAATAACAAGCTTCTTGAACCATATTGTCATTGCAAAAGTATCAGAATCCTCAGAACCTCTTGGCAGAATGATACCACAATTTGGCTTCTACACTAGCTCATCCTATGCACCTTAATGGCTCTGAAAGGTGGTGCTTATATAGGATTGGAAAACTAGACAAGGGGATGAATTGCCATAATTTTTGCACATTTCATCGTCGAGTATCCTAGTCGACCATACACTTCAGGGCATATGGATTGGATGTGTTCTAGCCCTTTCGCTCCTATGACGACGATACTAGAACCATTCTTTCATTGCATTTCCCCTGCTACGTGTCGAGATCAAATTCACAGTTCCACTTCTTATACTTTCATGATATCTTTCTGATTTCACACGCCATCCATACGATAGCTATCTGGTTTTGGGTGAGATGGTGTTGCCACAGGGATGATTTATCCTATGGGCGTATCACGAATGGCATTGAGGAAATCAATTAACTGTCGAGAAGGAAGATCGTACGTGAGGGCATCTTCCCCACTTAGATTTTTTTATAGTTTTTTTATGCTGCATAACCCTCATATTTCTCCATGCACTTAGTACAGTAGATATGTTCATCTTTGCGATCTAAGCCCTCAATACACCAAATATTCATACCCAAAACTCAACACTATCAACCTACATAACTTGATTTCGGGAGATCAATATCAACCGTCAATCTCTAATCTACCTTCATTGGGACCACTCAACCTTGAGAACTTTAACATTCTAATAACCCTTTTTCATTTGAAAAAGTGAGCAACTTTTGATCGTGAAACACTTCTCACTCGTTGATCTACCCAACATCTTGTTCTGACCGTAGATATTTGTAGCCCCTACCACTTTCCACTGATCGAATTCATAACTTTCTTCGTGTTAGTTCAATCCGTGGAATTATTTGAGACCGCAGATCTATCTCCGTCTTCATCTCAACCATTTGATTTTCTCGTTGATTAACCCTTTTTGTATTTGAAAGAGTTTCTCCCTCCAAACAGGTTCAGCACGTGAAATGATTTAGGGATATTGATCTCAGCTTGTTCTGATATCGACCCTCAAACATTACACCCATTTAATGGACTCCGCAAATCTCAAAATTAAATCCTTCCTTGCATCTCCGCTCCACGAAATCGCTTTCCGTTGTCGATCTTCACCATCCTGAATTTGAACCGTTGAATTTTAACACACTTTACCCTTATTCCATTGCTGCATGTTTCAATATACAGAAATATCTATCACCATAGATAAAAACCCTCTCCATCCAACGAATGGTGGAAAAACTTGCTAACCAGTTAACCTGAAATGCGGTCCCACAAAATTCCGCAAATAAGATAATTTTCAAACCCTTGGGAAGGATACATAGATGAACATAAATCAACATTCAATGATGATGATGAAGATGATGATGACGGTGGTGGTGGTGATGAACATGATGAACATGATGAAGATGATGATGAGGGAGATGATGAAAATGATGATGATGACGATGATGAACATGTTGATTAGGAAGAGGGAGATGACAACGATGACAACGATGACAATGATGATGATAATGATGATGATGATGATGATGAAGACGACGACAACGACGACGACGACGACGATGATGATGATGGCGACGATGATGACGATGATGATGACGACGACGACGACGATGATGATGATGATGATGATGGTGATGATGATGATGAGGAGGAGGAGGAGGAGGAGGATGACTAGGATGAGGAATATGGTGTTAAAAATGATGATGGTGATGAAGATGATGATGATGACGATCATGAGGATGAGGATGAGGATGAGGATGAGCATGATGAGGATGATGATGATGATGATGATGATGATGACGATGATGATGATTATGATGATGAAGATGATGATGGTGGTGGTGGTGGTGATGAACATGATGAAGATGATGATGAGGGCGATGATGAAAATGATGATGATGACAATGATGAAGATGTTGATTAGGAGGAGGGAGATGACGCTGATGATGATGATGATGATGATGATGATGATGATGATGATGATGAAGATGATGATGGTGATCAATGATGGTGGTGGTGATGACGACGACAACAATGATGATGATGATGATGATGATGAGGATTAGGATGATGATGATGGCTAGGATGAGGATCATGAATATGATGATCATGATTATCAGGATTATCAGGATGATGATTAGGATGAGGATGATGAGGATGATGATGAAGATGTGATGACAAGATATTTACCTTGGTCTTAACTAAATTTTTCTAAGATTCACCAACATTATAATAGAATGGTTATGAGTGATTATTCACTCCTATAAATAATGCACTTTATGGAACTACCAAACTGCTTAGTTTGGATCTATCTCTTTTAAGACACCGGACTAGGTCCATAAGTATTAATTCTTCATGTGCACAAATCTAAGAACAAGAGGCTTCACAGGGCCCAATAAGTTGTATTTTTTTTGACTACTTCCTTGGATAATATTGAATTGTCAGATTAGTCCTTGGAATGGGTGTTAGGAGAAATCCTTAATTTTTCACTCAACTGGATTCCCCCCCTATCATGTAGACGTCTTCCTTCACTGAGATCCCCCTAAAATTGTGATGATGAAGATGATGATGATGACGAATATGATGATGATGATGAAGATGATGACAATGATAATGAAAATGATGATGATGATGATAATGTAGACGCTGATGAATTGGATGATGATGGTGTTGATGATGAATATGATAATGAAGATGAAGATGATGATAGTGATAAAAAATATGTTGATGATGATAAGGAAGATGATGATGATGAAGAAGATCATGATGATGATGATGGTGACAACGATGATGATGATTATGAAGATGATGATGATGATATTGATGAAGACGATGAATTAGACGATGGTGATGATGATGACAAGGATGATGATGATCATCGTCGTTGTTGTCATCACCATCATCTTCGTCGTCTTCATCGTCATCATGATCATCATGATCATTATTATCATCATCATCATCATCGTCATCATCGTCGTGTTTGTCCTTGAAGGGACTTATGTATAGGATCTCACTATAAGCAATGCAACCAATACAAATTATGACAAAATCCTAATTAAATTAAATTAAATTAAATTAAACTACACTAAATTTAAAACATAGAGGTGTTTAACTATAATTAGTTTAAAATGCAACAAAATATAAAATATGCAAATAAAAAAAACCCAAAATAAACTAAACAAAAGGTAAATATGAAAAATAAAAAAACAAAACAAAACACAAAATATAAAATATGCAAATAAAAAAAACCCAAAATAAACTAAACAAAAGGTAAATATGAAAAATAAAAAAACAAAACAAAACACAAAATATAAAATATGAAAATAAACAAACAAAAAACGTAGAATTCAAAAACACCCATGCACTAGCTCGTTAGAAAAACAACAACGAACAAGTTCACTCCAATGCACTAGTTCATTAGCAACATCCATAGCACTAGTAATTTGATGAGCAGAGCCGTGGTAATTGAGGAGCAGAGGATACCAATCCAGAGGATACCAGCGTTCCCAATGGATGCAATCTGGCCGCATTCCAAAGGATGACAAAACAATCCGTCCGTAGTCCAGAGGATACCGACGTTCCCAGGGGAGGAAATCTAGCCACAATCCAGAGGATAACAAAGGGTCCAATGAATTATGTAAGCCCATTAACCCTAGCAACGTAGGAATTTGGGAAAAATATGTCAAATTTCTGAACCAATACGGATTCGGTACAGTCATTCTTAAATTATAATGTTTTTGTTGTGCTACCATTTCTTTTATTATCGGTGGATCTAGTAAGGGTTTTCTATTATTGGAGCATCTGAAGATACTCCTTAAATTCAGGGAAAATACATATGGGTTGAGCACTACAAGCCAGTTGTGCTCTTCTATAATTTTATGAATTATGGCACAATTTGCAATATTTTGTAATTTTATTCTATTTAATGGTCCGTAACAGTGTGTAGAGTCCTGTAGAAGCTATAATATGAACTGGTTCAACCGATTCTGTCAAAACTTTGAACCTGAGACGTGTTCCTTATAAGCATTTAATTTTTCTTTAATAATTAGTTTTACCTCGATTATGGCACAAATTACAAGATTTTGTTATTTTATTCTATTATATGTCTGAAACATTCTATAGAGTGCAAGCTTGTGTAATCTTATTCTATTTAATGGTCTAGAATAGAGTCCTCTATGAGCTTGGATACTACAGTAAATATAAATATACTTCCATTAGGATCATATGATATTTTGATAGGTATGGACTGGTTAGAAGCTCATAGATCCATTATTGATTGTTTGCATAAAAGGTTCCATTGCATGGATGGGGAAGGTAAAATTCATACAATAAAAGGAATTTACAAGCCTATATCTAGATGAAAAATTTATGCAATACAACTAAAAAAATTCCTTAGGAAAGGGTGTCAGCTGTATGCCATTAAATTTAAAGAAATTGAACCTGAAAAGTAAAAAACAACAATGGAACAATTTCCTATTCTGAAGGAATTTCAGGATGTATTTCCTAAGGAAATACTTGGATTACCACCTAAATGAAATTTATATTTTACCATAGATCTAATGCCGAGTTTAGAACCAGTATCATGAACTCCCTATCGTGTGAATAATCCAGAACTGATAGAATTAAGAATGTAGATACAAGAATTATTGGACAAGGGGTATATTCGGCCTGGTGTATCACCATGGGGAGCACCCTTGTTGTTTGTTAAAAGAAAGGATGGAAATTTTAGAATGTGCATAGATTACCGACAATTGAATAAGATGCCAGTTAAAAATAAATACTCTTCACTAAGAATAGATGATATGTTTGACCAGATCGGTGGAGAAAAAATATTAAAAATTTGATCTCAGATTAGGGTAACATCAGGTACGGGTTAAATATGAGGAAATCCATAAAACTGCATTATGAACCAGATATGTACACTATGAATTTGTGACAATTCCATTTGGTTTGAAAATTTCTCCTGCAACATTTATGAATATGATGGACAAGGGATATATTCATCCTAGTGTATCACCATGGGGAGCACCTGTGTTGTTCGTTAAAAAGAAGGATGGAACTTTTAGAATGTGCATAGATCACTGACAATTGAATAAGATGACAATTAAAAATAAATACCATTTACCGAGAATAGATGATTTGTTTGACCAGATCGATGGAGAAAAAAACATTTTAAAAAATTGATCTCAAATCAGGGTACCATCAGGTACTGGTTAAAGATGAGGGCATCCATAAAACTACATTTTGAACCAGATATGGATACTATGAATTTGTGGTAATATCATCCGGTTTAACAAATGCTCCTGCAACATTTATGAATATGATGAATAATGTGCTGAGTAAATTTTTGGATAAATTTGTGTTGGTATTTATTGATGATATTATAGTATATTCAAAGAGTGAGGTGGAGCATGAAGGGAACTTAAGGAAGGTTTTGGAAACTTTAAAGGAACATCAACTATATGCAAAACTAATTAAGTGTGACTTTTATAAAAAATAGGTATAATACTTAGGAGATGTCATTTCGGAAAAGGAAATAGTAGTTGATTCAGAAAAAATCAATGCTATATTGGAATGGCCTACACCAAAATATGTACATGATATAAGATCCTTTATGGGGTTAAAGGGATATTACCGCAGATTCATAGAAAACATTTCCCAAAAAGCTTACCCTATAACCACTTTACAAAGGAGAAGTGTTAGATTTATTTGGAATCAACAATGTCAAGATAGCTTTGAGAAACTAAAACAACTATTGACAACAACACTAGTACTAAAAATTGTTGATCCCAGTAAGGAATTTGTGGTATGCACTGATGCGAGTAAAGAAGGGTTAGATGGGGCTTTAACTTGAGAAGGTCATGTAATTTGTTATGAATCATAGAAACTAAAGGAACATGAGAAGAATTATGTAGTACATGATATAGAGTTGGAAGTTATTATTCATGCCCTTAAGATCAGGCAACAATATTTAATAGGAAAGACAGGAAGAAATATTTAATAGGAAAGAAATTTCTGTTACTAACATACAATATTGGGTTAAAATACTTATTAGATCAAAAAACATTAAATTATCGTCAAGCCAACTAGCTTGCATTTCTAGGTGAATATGATTTTGAAATTAAACACATAAAAGCAAATGAAAAAATTGTAGTAAATGCATTAAGGCGACATCAACACAAATTGCATTCAGTGTTGATTAGTAATTATGAATCTGAATTTGAAAATTTGTTAAAAGAAGCATCAATTAATGATGAGCAATATAGGAATTGGATGGAAAAATGCAACCATAAAATTTTCGGAACAGAAGAAATTCTGTATCAGATTGATGCAGAAGGGTATTTATGTTTCAAAAATTGAATTTATGTTCCTAATCAATACAGTGTAAAGAAGGTCATCTTTAAAGAACTGCATGATAACTCGTATGCAAGACACTCTGTATATCATAAATTTATAACAAATTTAAAGAAAGATTTTTATTGTCCAAATATGAAAAGAGAAGCAGCTGAATATGTGGCCTGATGTTTCACTTGTCAACAGGTTAAGGCCATTCACCAACATCCAGTCGGTTTATTGCAGCCTATACCCATACCATAATGGAAATGGGAAACTATAACCATGTATTTTATTAAAGGGTTACCGAGAACAAAGAAGCATAATGATTCCATTATGGTTGTAGTGGATAAATTAAGTAAAGCAGCCCATTTCATAACTATAAAGTCAACTTATAAAGCTGTCAATATTGTTGATATATTTATGAAGGAAATTTTCAGGATACATGGTATACCAAAAATAGTGATCACAGATCGTGATGCTAAATTTACTTCCATATTTTGGATGTCAATATTTAAAGGCATGGATACGAAATTGAACTTCAGTACAACCTATCACCCGCAAACTGATGGAGATACAGAGTGAGTGAATTGGGTAATGGAAGACATGTTGAAAATGTATGTGATGAATCAACCAGGTAAATGGGAGGATTATATTTATCTAGTAGAATTTTCATATAATAATAACTACCAAACAAATCTCAAGATGATTCCTTTTGAGGCGTTGTATGGTAGGAGATGTAAAGTACCTTTAAGTTGGGGTAACTTGGAATACATACTGGATTTAGGGCCAAATATGTTAGCACAAATGGAGGAAATGGTATGACAAATAAAACAAAACTAAAAAACAACACAAGATAGGAAGAAGAGTTATGCAGACAAGAAGCGGACAGCTAAAGAGTATAAAGAAGGAGAACATGTATTCCTCAAAGTCAAACCAAAGAAAGCAAGTTAAGATCAGGACTCTATGCAAATTTGGCACCCAGATATGTAGGACCTTTTGAAATTTTGGCTAGAATAGGGCATGTAGCTTATCAATTGGCCTTACCTCCTTATTTAAGAATTCATGATGTTTTCTATATTTCTTTGCAAAAAAATATGTTGCTGATCAATCTAATATAATTAACTGGGACAATGTACAGGGGGTAACAGAGGGCGATTTCCACATAGAACCAATGTGCATTCTCAATAGGAGAGAAATTCGGCTTTGAAAGCAGATTATTGTACAAGTGAAAGTACAATGGAAACATTATTATAAGGAAGAAGCTAGTTGGGAAATGGAAGAAGTTATGAGACATAATTCTCTTGCTTTATTTCAAAACTATAATAATACTGATTAAGCACCAAGGACGGTGCAAATTTTTTAGGAGGGGATTATTGTAATACCCCCTCATTAGTTTTGATATTTTGTGGTTATTTACTTTAATGAAACAAGTAAACTAAATTTTATTTGAATACAATTGGGAATTGAGAGTTTTAATAGCTATACAATTAATTGATAGAAACTTGGGTTTAAAGAAAGTTATCAAACTTCAGAATTCTTTACGAAGACAAGTGCCTAGTGCTTGGGGGAGTTAGTTATTTGCTATAAAAGTCCTAGGCAAGGGAAAATGCATGCAGAGAGTATGAGGGAATAAAACAAAAGAAAGAAAAGAAAGAAAAGAACTGTCAGTGATCACAAGAGGTGAAGGCTCTGTGAAATGTGTCCATGAAATAGTGCAGAGCTGCCAGAGAGAATCTTGAAGATGTTAGGCTCTGTACTAGAACCACCAGTGAAGCATATGAGAATGCTAGGTTCTGGAATAACTTACTCCTATAGTTACTGGTGGAAACTTGAAGTTACATGAGAACTATTTTAAACCCAAGAGTCTGTGCAAGAGGGTGGAACCAGACACACTATATTGCTACAAGTTCCAGTGGTAGGGTGGTGTGTGGATGTTAAAACTATGGTTCCTAGATATGTTTTCTAAAACTAGACTTTTCCTCAATGCAATCTCTGATATATGATTGATTTATTGTTAATGTTGTTTATATTTGAATGTTGAAATGAGATTAGGGATAATATTTTCCCTATTAATGTTTTCATTACAGTTATTTTGTTTATGCTAATGCTTAATTATTATCATAATAACCTAGGGCTTAGTTTGAAATACCATATTTTTTTACAATACAATCAAGCATAGGATTCGAGGAAGCTTATCCTTACTATTATTGATAAACAGTAATGCAATAACAAAGTGCAATAAAGCGCAGTATGTATATTTCATTTCTTTAAACGAAAAAACAAACACTAAACTCTTTCCACAATAATCAAACCATTAATGTATGGAAGTCTATAATACGTAATAGTGAGAGACCCATAATAATGAACTTGTATATAAATATAAATGTATATCTTGCTACTAATATTCATACATGAATAGTAATAACAACTGGCGATAAAACTAGTAAGGTAGAAACCCTAAAGTTTGACTAAACCAATAGATAAATAATGAAAACTAGATGAACAAACACACAATAATATTTAATACAGTTCTCCCAATAACCATATCTAATTACAAACTGGAATCTAAAAATCGGGTTTTGAATAGAGTTGAGAAAATATGTGTCTAATTAACCTTAACAACTAAAAACCCAGATTAAAGTAGATTGGTAAACACCCATAGTGAAATAGGCTTTACAGTAAATTAAAAAAAATACGAGCTAGTATTTTCTCCTCACCTTGGTTAGGGTTTAACCTTTGAATTGTAAATACAAACCCAACTACAACTGGGTATATTTTGCAAACATAGACAAGTAGCCCAAATGTAAGTATGCCAAATGACGTCTTCAAAACCCTAATAAGTTTTTAATAAAGTTACCATTAATGCAGAAGCTGAATGGCTTGAGAAGATAAACCCAAGCTTTAATACCTTTGTATACTATGACCAACCAACAAGATGAACTGATAATTGAGCAAGCAGTTGAAACGACTATAAAAACTAAACATTGCCTCCTTTAAAGAACATAACAGAGATAGAGAAACCACTTTAAATATACAACTTACTAGTTGAATCGATGAGCGATTTCCAGAGGGATCACACCTGTAAGAATAGGATTACGACTTTGTTGTTAGTGGATAGCTAAAAGGAGTATTTATTTAAGTATTACAGTTGCTAGGAAAAGTGTTATGTAAATATTTTTCCTGTAGACAGATGTATGAAATGCGGTAGAATGTTGAGATGGAAACATCTATACATACCATGAGAACTAACTGTAACTAGAAGAGACTTGTAACTATAGTTTAGGGAAACTTTGTAGGATAAAACTATATTCTGAATAGTCAAGGAACCTTCCTTAAACAGATAACCTTCTACCATTTCGCAAGCAAGAACCGAGTTGAAGTCATGCAAATATGCAACTTTTTGGCTGAAGAGAATAATATTTGGACAGAGTTGTCAAGTTGGGCACACAAAACCAAATCCAACCCTATACATTTCCACCTGTAAACCACTCTCGGATATGAAAGTTTATATTTTGGAGTTAAATCTCTTATAGCCAAGCCTTGTATCATACTTGGATAGGTAAGTGCCATTTTTATTCCTTTTTCCTTGGTTAGTATAATATTTGGAGTTCTAGGTTCAACAAAGTCCCTCCTTAGTAACGGGAGCAATAGATTAGGGTACTTGCAGATATGCAGTAGGTTAGCGATGATGCTAAGTAATTTAAAGGTTTAAACTGGATTATCTTTCTCTATTCTAGGTTACTAATCACCCAGAGATTGAGGCATACTATTTAATACTGCTTGAATTCTTTATGTGCCGAGGACTCAAGTTCTCAAACCTTTTGGCTAGTGTGTCTTAGTAAATTCCTAAGATTTTCACAAGCATCAAGATTAACATAAGATAAAGTAAAGATAAATATTTTTTATATATGTTTATGATATAATGTTTTACTTTGGTATGTTACACAGTGCACCATTATTATAGGCATCTGGCCCATGGCCATTGACACCTATATGTGGCCCTTGGTTAGTTTAATGCCATGGGAGGCTTGATTCCAACTGCACCAGAGTCATTGGAAAAGGATACGATGATTTTGCCTCCACAATCTTGGTGTCATACATGGCTACAGTAGAATGATTGAGTCCAACGATTGACTCAATCGTCACCAAACAAGTCTTTAACCTTGACTCAATTGTCACAAATCAAGCCTTTAATCTAGAGAATATGAACGCAGACAAGGATACGACAAGAGGAAACAATCTATTACAACACTCAACATTGACTTTATTTAAAAATTTAATTTAATTTATTAAATTAAGAATGGCAAGGGGCGGCTTCTAAGAGGCTCACGACAGACGACGAAGCCTCTAGAGCCACCATCCCCTTTAAAAAAGCCTTCAGTTTAATAAAAAGTTTTATTCTCTGGGTTTTGTTCTCTGAAAACAATTAACGTAAACATGATGGATTCATAAATCTTTTTACAAACTTATTAAAATCATTCTTATTTTTTAACCTACTTGCACTTTTTAATATTAATATAATAAATATTCAATTTTTAAAAACTAATTCAATATTTTTTTTATTAAAAAGCTATCGCATCAATACAAAGCATGCACACAACGTCGCTTTCATCCATTATACATTCGATGATTGTAGTTAAGTTGAATTCATTCAATTTAACTATAATATTAAATCTTCCATTTCTAAGTTGATAATGATTGAATTTATTCAATTCAAGTGCGTTATTATCTAGGTGAAAATTATTTAGCCCGCCTTAGGTTATTTAATATCATGGTAATAATATTGTGGGTTATTAGATTTCAAATAGGTTGAGATGTAATAGGTCATACTACTGCTACTGGAGTATTAAATAGCCCTAGGCATATTGCATATTGAATAGCTATTATCCATGACTAAGCTAGGGTTATATAACAATTTAATTATAATTATAATTACTATGTTTCATGTGATTGGTTAATACAATGAACTCTTATTTTGTAATCATGTTCTCCAATACGTTTGACAAGCTTTACTACGCGTCATTTTCCAATATTTGATAGAATGTGAGTGCAAACACTACACTTAGGAAGAGTCTAATGATATGACGATTTTTTCCACCAGCAATCGCCACGCCGAACCTTCGGGGTTACTTCCATATGGAGGTAGTACATTTTCCATGGTAAAATTCAACAACTGTAATAGAGTTAACAACGGGCACTGGTTAAATTTGCTTCGAAGGGCGGTTTTCATTTATGAAAATTGTTTCAAAATTACGCTGAAATTTTGGGATGGTGTGCTCGTGGGAAATGCCTAGAAACATGCAACATTGGTATTGGGCATTAAATGTTTAATGGCATAGGATTGTTTCCCCCTTTGTGAGAAGCAAATTTCAAAGGGAAAATCATCTTCTACAACCAATGAAAGGGTATATAAACAATTTAAAAAAAAAATACACTAAATATGGTAATATTAAATATATTAAATGCTAAATTGTTTTGCAATGTTTAATTACTAAACAAATTTTTTAGCTATACTAACCAAACTAATCTCCTTACATGATTACTATATTGTCCCCACTGAACATCATAATAAATATATTAAATTATGATAATTTCATTGAGAATAGATTTAAATATGCTTTAAAAATGGAAATGTTATTGCCCCAAATACAATGACCTTACTATATACAATAATGACCCAAGAAAGGAAAAGTATTTTCACTCAGCTAACAACAATAGACTCGTTACCAAAAAAACATCTTTGCAAATATCGAAAAATAACTAGAATCTCATCCCAATGCCAATAGTGAATACATTATATTGATCTTATCATTTAGTCAATTCAAATTTAATACAATGTGACAGAGTCTTTCAATAAGTTGGGTAAGAAAATTGCAATCAAAATTTTTCAATTACCATATTTTTCCTTTTATACGAAGTAACACTTCACTTTGAATGATGATTATTATATATATATATANTTTAATTTTATTGATTAAATAATATATATATATTAATTTTAATATTATTAATTAAATATTTTTTATAAAACATATTTTTTTATGACATATTTTTAAAATTTCAATAAAAATTATAATATGACGTAATTTTCCAATTTATTAATTAAATATATTTTTCATAAATATAAAATTACACATTATAAAAACACTAATATTATTTTTCAATTTTATTAATTAAATATTTATTATAAAAAAAATATAATATAATTTTTTTATTAAATAGTATAACTTTTACTAATAAATCACCAATAAATTGGAATCAAAATAAATCCAATTTCATTGAAAATAGATGTATCACAGAAACAATGTATACCTCCTCTAGTGGAGTTGAGTAATTTGTGATGTTTCATTCCATTTGTTTCGATTGCATTAGTTCTCCATTGTTTTTTATCTGTAGTTTTTCCCATCCCTCTTCCTTTTTGGGTTCTCATTGATAGGTCAATTTTATTACAATTCACACAAATCTTTTTCATTTTATGAGTTGGTATTGTTTTATTTTAATAAATCAAATTGATGTACAATGGATATAAAGTTTTTCTATTTCCAAAATTTAGTAAAAAAATTGCAATTAAGATTTTTTAATGATTATATTTTTGTTTTTTATAAGAAATAAGATGTTATAAATCAATACCTTCAAGAATTATAATAAATTAGAATATATAATAAATTAGAAAATATATAAAAAAAAATATAAATATGAAGCACAACTTCAAGATAGATAACATATATGAGTTATACAATAATTATTTAAAGAATAAAACCTCTTCCAAATACTCTAATACATTCATACATCTAATTTATATGTTTCTATAGCTACATGACCTCTATATATACATTTTCAATCATTACACAAATTCAACTTTCATTAGGCCAACCCTATTACATATACATTTAACCTCATATATGCTCCCTTGGGGTCATATCATATACATTTAAGCCCATATATGCTCCCCTTGGGTTATAATATAGTACTCTCTTTCAAAACACTTTGTCCTTAAAGATTTGTAGTTAAGGGCTTACTTTGATGAAACCAAGTAATAGAATTTCCTTATATTCCTACTTTATTGTTGCCACTAATGATGATCCATTCATCCAAATTCGATTATTTTCGGTCTCCATATTTGATAGTTAGTTATTGCATACTTTTATTTTCTTCTATCCCATGTATTATTATTGTGACTTCTCCAGTTTGTTGTAGTTTTTTTTTATCTCTAATAATATCTTGTTGGATTAATGGTTTTTTGATGACATGTTTCATGAATATTGTTAATTATTCCATATTCCTTCTAAGTAGCATTGATGCAAATCTTCTTATCTTTCTTAAAAAATTTCTTCAATACTGAGGATGTTGATATGGTTTCATCTTCAATGACCTCTCTTCATTATGCACACACTTATCATATATATTTAGCCACATATAACATAACACTTCACTTCTAACAATATTAATACCGTTACATTGCTTGTAGTTCATTGAGAGACTGGAAGGAAAGGATTATTATGAATAATTTGTATTTAATTTTATTTACCCTTATGACGTGATGTTTTAATATTTTCAATATTTTGTAAATAAAATAAAATATAAGTTTTTTTTCAAATTTATAATATGACATACTTTTCAATCTTATTAACTAAATATATATTTCATAAATATATATAAAATATTTTTTTGATTTTATTAATTTTTTTAACAGAAGCAATAAAAGAAGTATATATTAAAAGGGTTGTGCACAACCATACATTATAAATCAGGAAAATTTCTGAGAACAAGAAAGGACTGATAGGAGAAATTTACAAAAACTGCCAACAAAATTGGCTTCCATCTAAAATAATTGAAAAAGATCCTACTATTTACTGCAACTTGAGAAGAGTAATCATGGACGAATTATTGGTTCAAAAAGATGCAGAAAAACATGAAAAAATAGGAGGGATTATATATATTTGCCTAAAAACCCTACAGGCTTGGTTACTAAAACATCTTCCATGGGGCGAGCCTCATCAGCAGGAGAATCCTGACAGTGGTTGCATTGGTTCATCCTTACTAGTTTCATCACTTCTTCTTTGATGATGTCAATCGCACCCATCAGTTCTCCGAGGTCTCTATCATGGTCATTAATACGAGAACCATGGCATCCAATTTGGTTGGACATGAACATGACATTGGAAGCCATGAACTTGACATCTAAAACCATAGCTCTATTATCCTTAACGCCCACCACAACAATGTCTGAGAGCCTACACAGGTGTTTATTTATATCATCCCGCCCAAATTTTAAACTGGCGAAAAATTCATCAATTTCTTTTTTTTTCCATTGAGAGAGGACCCGTATAAAAGGAGAAACCTGCAAACAAATCTTGAATAAGCTCGCGCGTGGCGCCTGCTTCATTTGAACCTAGATGCAAATGATACAAGAGGGGGGTTTCAATGATCTTATCTCTACAGTCCATAGCACTTGTGTGAGTTGCCAGAATAGAGTTGTCTTGTACTGAAGGAGAAGACAGGGAGTAAATGCCGATCTTTGGTGGAGGCCACTTGTCCAAGGATTTTCCATGAGTTCGAGCGATGAGAAAGAGCACACTATTCAAGGTTGAGGGGAGGGGATCTCGACCCTCCATAGGTGGTGAGTTAGGGGACAAATTTAAAACCTTTTCTTTGACCATTGTAAACCATTGAGCCTTGGAACATTGAGGCACCTATGTTGGCCAAATTGTCAGCTTGACCATTGTTTTCTTCGAGAATGTGGAGAAACAAAACTCAAGGGGGGAATATTCAGAAGAGTAATTCTATTATAAATGTTTTTGCATCTGATGGACCTTTTGGAGTATCTTAATTGCAACTTTTGAATGACTTGATGAGAATCACCAAAGACTAGTAATTTCAAGGTGGATCCTGAATCAATCAGTTCTAGTCCATGGTAAAGCGCCAACCATTCTACCTCATTGTTCGTCTTGATTCCAAGACCCCAAGCAAAGGTTTTCACTATTTTTCCACCAGGATCGAAAAGATCCCTCCCACACTTGCCTCCCTTGTTATTAATTTAACATAATATTAACTGCATAAAAAAACACAACTTACCCTAATAAATTGAAATCAATATAAATTTATGTCAAATATAATAATTTTTTCATTAAAATAGTTAAAAATAAAAATTCAATGTGGAAAACATTTTTGACCATACTGCCCTTGCTATAAACAATAGCGGCGAACAAAGGATAAACATTAGTCTTGTTGGGTTTCTTCCCCACGAGGGTTTCCCATCATAAATATGTGTTCTCTTTTGTTTTGATGTGCTTGTTATTCTTTCAGTGAACCTTTGTTCTATTTGAATAGAAAACTTAACACATTATAAACAATAAATACTAAGTAATAATTCAAAGTTGGTTTTCATATTTGAATTTTAGAGTAAAATCTGTTGTGTAATGTTTTTATTTATGTGATCAAATCTTTGTGATAATTTTAATCTTTCCCATATTAATGAGTATCTACATGTATTGACTTTCACCTTTTATAAACTAGCACAGCTACAAGTTTTGTGAATATGGATGACTGTTAAGCAAATGATAAAATATATAATTTTACATTAAAATAATATTAGTTTATTCTTTGTCTAGTGACAATGGCTCAGTTAAACAAAGGCTAAAATATATAATTTTATCAGAGGGGGTTCACTAGCAAGGCAATATTATATAATGTCCATTCATATTGGGGATTTGAATACTCCTAAAAGACTAAAAAATAGATTTCCTAATTAAGGGGTCAAGGGTTTTTTTAATTGACAGAGTGATATAGATATTGGGGATTATTTTATTTGGGTGGCTGAAGGAATACCATTCAAATAGTGGGATATATATATATATATATATATATATATATATATAGAGAGAGAGAGAGAGAGAGAGAGAGAGAGAGAAAGAGAGAGAGAGAGAGAGAGAGATGAATACAAAAGCGGATACTCTATCCAAACAAGGTTTAATAGCAATTCAACCAAGGGTGATCGAGATAGAGGAGCTTTCAAATGGGAAAAATTCCCTGTCCTAATTAACAATCTAATTTTTTTTTCAGATCCACAGGAGGATAGAAATTGAATGTATATGAAAAATACTTATTCAAAAGAATACAAAACATATGTAGATATTAGGATGATGGAAGGTTTTTTGTAAGCTCATAAGAACAACAATATTTTCTTATGTATGTAAGCATCCTGAGAGGCATGATTTTATGTAAGCTCAATAAAGCAGTTCACGTTAGTCAATGAATAAAAGATTTTTTTCTCAGGAAATATATATATATATATATATATATATATATATTCTTCATATATTTGGAGGCATCCCATAAAGACATGCTGAATGCCTCCATTGTTAAATGCAAACACGTCCCTGCATTACAAGAAAAATGACATTTTGGCCTCACATAAAATTGTTGTATTTTAAAATATTTAATTTAAAATAATATTTGTATTATATATATATATATATATATATAATGTGGTTCACAAACCCCCCAGCGGGGCAGTTCGTTCTAATTATGGAGCTAACCCGACAAGGACATCAAGTGCGACCCTTATATACCAATGTATAGCCACCCGAGGATTTGACCTCGAGATATTCTACTCACAACTTACAGCACTCAGCCACTTGAGCTATCCCAACGACCCTTATATACCAATGTATAGCCACCCGAGGATTTGACCTCGAGATATTCTACTCACAACTTACAGCACTCAGCCACTTGAGCTATCCCAACGAGCTATATATATATATATATAATTGTTGTATATGAAAACATTTTAAAGTACAATATTTAATTTGAAATAAATTTTCTATAATATTATTATTATGTTTATGATTTTTTTTATTAAGTAGTTTTTAAATGAAAATATCCATATCATTACATTAATCATATTATAATAGTATTGATTGAAATTGTAATTCCAATTGAAATCTAACTCCAGTGACTCCATCTTAAAAATTACAAAAGAATTTGATCATATCATTGGATCATATACATAAAATAAATTGAGGGATTTTGTCTTAGTTTTCATACATAAGCCTCTTCCCAAATAAATAAAATTACAAATATTAAAAAATAGAACACTTCTCGACCCAAGAAAAATCAATAACCTCTTGGAAAACCAATGTTAAATTTTAATGGGAGTGTCATTTAATTTATTTTAAGATTTTAAATAGGAAATGAAGAGAATATTCTCTAATTTTCGACTAATTTTGGATCTTGTATAGATATAGAAATGATATTCATTTGTTGTGGAAGAGTATGTGTTCACTAAACTTGGAATACTTTAAGCATAAGAATATATATGCACATAATTTATCCAAACAGTAAGTGCTATTTTACCATATATTGCTATGCATGTATTAAAAATCGCATACAATTAGCTTTTAAAAAAGAATATAAAGCATTTATTAACATTATTAAAAATATTTTATGGAGTTTAATTTACTAAGCTTATAGAAAACATGAGCTCTCTATGTCTATATGTGTAGTTACATGATATAAAGTTGGTAGATTAGTAGGTTTTGGTGTGAAACATGTGTTATTCTCATATTTTCTAAGCATTGCACTAACTATGAGACTGTCAGTATTTTACATTATTTGTTATATTGATCTCTTTACCTAGTTTCCTTTTATGTGTTTTTATTTTCCCATTACTATTTGGTTGGGTCTTCCACTATTCAAGGCTACAAATGAATCAGTTGCCCTTGCAATCCTGTTGGGATCATTACTAGCATTATACTGTATTTTATTTATCATCTGCTGGGATCATTTCTAGCATTATACTATATTTTATTTATCATGTTTTTTTCTTATACTGAGGTGCGTTAGGGAACTTGTTGTTACAACTTTACAATATGATATAAAGGGTTGTTAAAAATGGGTTGATAAAATTGATACCTACAATATCTGGTGAAACTAGGGGTTTTCTGTTTATTGTGAGGGGGTTCAACAATACAATTTTAGGAAGTATTTTCCAATATTTAGTGAAATTAGGGATATTCTTTAATATCCTATTCATTATCCATACCACATTATTATAGTTATCCATTTATAGTATAACATAAACATTAAACTAATTAATATAAGCATAAAAAAATACTATTTAATAAAATAAAAATAAAAAATAATATGTAAAAAGCAAAAAACAAATTGCTACACCTTTCTTTTATCACCACTTCACTAAAACTTATTTAAATTTTAATCAAGATGCATTTAACCATAATAAGATTCTATAACAATGAAATGAATCTGGGTTGTACACTTGTCTTGTTGATTCACTCAAGGAAGTCCATATTGTGAGGGGGTTCAACAATACAATTTTAGGAAGTATTTTCCAATATTTAGTGAAATTAGAGATATTCTTTAATATCCTATGAATTTATTATCTATATCAGACTATTATAGTTATCCATTTACGGTATCAAATCTCTCAAGGTGAAAACTTTTGAGCACGGAAGGAGTTACACATCTCTCCCAAACTGGGCTGTAGAATGCACCTCTTCGGTGTAATAAACAACAAACTAATTAATATAAGCATAAAACAAATACTATTTAATAAAATAGAAATCAAAATTGATAGGTAAAAAGCAAAAAAAAAATTGCTACACCTTTGTTTAATCACCTATTAACTAAAGCTTAATTAAATTTTAATCAAGATGCATTTAAACATAACAAAATACTATACTATGACCATGAAATGAATATAGGTTATACACTTGTCTTGTTGATTTACTCAAGAAATTCCATAATCAGAGATGATATCTAAACACCTATCTATATAAAAATTAAATTTTTCTATTTAAATTATAATAATTCAAATTAAAAAGTTGTACTATTGATAATTTTGTATTATATTATTAGTGATATTTAAATATTTTTATTTATTATGAAATAAGAAATAAAATATTCATTATAATTTTTTTTAAATTATTATTGATATTTGAACATTTTTATTTATTATGAAATAAGAAATAAAATATTCATTATAATTTGATAAATAAGAAATAAAATATTATTATAATTTGATAAAAAAAATTTAACTAAGCTTATTTTTTATTTGAAAAATAATAATAATTTGCTTTATCTAAAATTTGAAATTCAGATTTAATTTTAAAAATTTAATAGTATTAAAATATAATTGAAATTGAAGCCAATTTGAATTGACATGATTTAATACACATATTATACATTAATTTTTATTTTTTGTTTTTTTTCCTTGAGAAAAAAAGCTGATTGTATTAATCAAAAGCTATATACAAAAGTATGTATTGTTCCTGCTTCACGCAGAGGTTACATCATGTTTGATGTTTTTCCTTCTTTTGTACATATCAAAACAAAAGAGAAAATGCTGAGTTGTTTCTGCAAAATTTCTCCATGGGGAGCTTCCTGCCGGAAAAGACTGAAAAGACTGTATTTTTCCTTTTGTGTGCTCAAGAATAACTGTAGTAGGTGATGTCTATCTGTTTTCTATGGGTGCTATGACAAAAAACTGTTTGCAACTTGTAGCCTCCTGTCAGGAGAAAAATTGTAGGAGATGCGCTGCAGACTTCTTGTTTAAACCAAAAGTCCTGTTAGTTTTTGTAATTGAACTATAAAAAATATCTTTCTATTGTGGTAGATCAAAAAATGGCCTATGATAATACTCATAGGCCTCTGTCTCCTTTTTTTCTATGATTTTCCATGTTCCCCGTGCCAAGATTATTCCTCCCTTTGAAAGTCTGTCCGCTTCCATGTTCCGCTCCCTGTAGACATGTTTGAGCGAAAGAAAATCAAAATTTGCAAGAAGTCTGCTAACTTCTTCAACAAGTGCATCTAGTGAGGTGTTTCTGCATCTATGAATTTTATTCATCCAGTTTATTACAATGAGTGAGTCACCAAAAATTTATAAATTTCTGCAGTTTCATTCAATTGCGAGGCATAGGAGAAGCTTCCAAGCCATGAGTTCAGCGTAATTGCTTGTTACAGTTCCCAGCCGCATAGATATTTGAAAGTGGTGGTGTTGATTTAGGAATAGAGTGGATCCACCCCCACAGCTCGAGTCTTGAGAAGCACCATCAAAATAATCCCAAGGGGTATTTTTTTCCAGTTGTTCAAGAATGATGATTCTTGGAATGGGGCTATTTTTTGTTTAAGGGAAGTAAGAAAGGATATCTAGTCCTTGTCATGCTACTTTTTTCTGGAGAGTTGGCTTCTTCATGGAAGATAACTTTATTTTTGGCTAGCCAAATTCCCCACATGTGGAGAAGTGGAAGGGCTCTTATCTGAGTAGTTTTGGGAGAAGTTGACCAGCTTTTCCATGCATCTTCCAATGTGGGGCCTTCCCATTTTGAACTGGAGGAGGTGAGATGTTGTAACTGCTCCCAAATTTGCTTGGAGAAATTAAAATTTAGGAATAGGCAATTTGTGCTTTCCTCATTGTATTTGCAAAGACTACACCAACCGGGTCCTACAATTTGTCTTTTCTGGGGATGGTTCCAGGTGGGGATTTTATTTGCAAGAGTGCACCATGTGAATATTTTTTCCTTCAATGGGCATTTGAGCTTCCAAATACCTGCTTGCCACCACTTCTGATTTTCCTGATAGTGATGTAAGAAGAGTTGTTGATATCCAGTTTTAGGTGTGTACTGTCCATGTTGTGTGTGCTCCCAGATCAGCTCATCTACTTTGTCAGTTATCCGAATATGTGAGGAGTGTAGAGAAAGAATGTATTGATCCCATCACCTACACCATTGATCTGGTAGTTCTATATCCTAACTTTTCTTCCATCCTTGATGCCAAAGAGTTGTTGAGTTAGAGTTTGTTATTTGATTTAGGTGAAAAAACCCCTTTTGGTGAATCAACTGTATTAGTTGCAATGGAAGTAAGTGCTTTTGTGAGCATCCTGGCCATGGATCTGCACCAATTCTAACTTTTGTACCATCCCCTATTTTCCAAACTAGACCTCCTAAGATGAGTGGAAAAGCTTTGCATAATGCTTCCCAAATGATTGAACCATTTGGAAGGCTTGTGTTTCCCATGTCTCTGATCCAATTTAGAAGAGGAGTTGGTGATATGTATTTCTGGATGATGACTTCAGTCCATAAGCATGAACCACCATCCTGCTTTTGTAGCCAATGCCTTTGCAAAGAAAAAGATATTTTTTATACCCCATCCTCCCAGTCATTTTCGTTTTGCAATTTGGTCCCATTTTACCCAAGGGAGAACGTTTTTCTCTTTCTTTCCTGTCCATAGGAAAGTTGTGCAATTTATCTTTGTCTTCTTCAGGATTGACTTGGGAATCCATGCCAGTGCCATCCAATCTACTAGAATTTCTTCAAGGACTGATTTAATCAATACTATCCTTCTGGCCCTTGAAATCCATCTGTTGCACCAGTTGTTCACTCTTATTTCCAATTTTGCTAGCAGCGAGTTCCAGTTTTCTTTCTTGTAACAAATTGGTTTGAGTCTAAATCCTAGGTATTTAATTCCATCATCCAAGTAGAACTGCTAGTATGGAAAAATCTCATGAAAATACCTCATGGCTTCCTCTTCCAGATTGAGTGTTGTGATTGAATATTTTTGGAGGTTTATTTACATACCTGTAGCTTTACAAAACAAATTCATGATTTCTGAGAGTCTTTCTACTTCCCTGATTGATCCATTGCAGAAAATGAGAATATCATCTACAAACAAAGGGTGTGTTATGCTCAGGTTTGTGGCTATCTTGATTCCTTTGAAAATGCCTCTCCTTTTTGCATCTATAAGTGCTCTAATTAGACCTTCTGCAACTAGTAAGAAAAGCAGAGGAGAAAGAGGGCAACCCTATCTTAAGCCTCTTTCATAGTGGAAGAAGTGAGATGCTACTCCATTGATGAGAACTATAAAGGAGGCAGTTGTGATACAAGAAAAAATCGATTTGATAAAGGAATAATTGAAACCCATATGTGTGAGTAGCAGCCTTAGGTAGATCTAGCTTACTCTGTCGAAGGCCTTGGAGAGATCAATTTTAAGAACTGCCCCATTTTCTTTTTTGATCTTTGCACTGTGAAGGCCCTCCTGAGCAACCTCAATAGCTTCGTGAATTTGTCTATCCTCAAGAAAGCCAAACTGTTCCATTGAGATGAATTTTGAGAGTACCTTCCTGAATCTTTGCGCAATTATCTTGGTGACTACCTTGTAAGTGATGTTTCATAGGGAGATAGGCCTATAGTCATCCAAGCTTTCTAGATTATCCTTTTTTGGAATTAGGGATAGGAAGGTTGAGTTTAGGGGGAGATGGAGGTTTCCATTTACCCTTGTTTCTTCGACTAACTGCAGAAGGTCTAGGCCAACAATATCATACCCATCCAGGAAAAATTCCATTGTCCATCCATTAGGTCCTGGACTTTTGTCCTTTTGAAAGCTACTGAGGGTTGCTTTCAGTTCCTCCTTTAAAACCTCTTCCATTAACTCCAAATTATCTTCCTCACTGATGCTCTCTGGAAAAAATGTGATATCAGATTGCTTCAACAATGGTTGCTTGTTTATTTTCTTTGAATATGTTTTCAAAATAAGCCTTCCCTATTTCTGCTAGATCCTCAAAAGTTGTTGTTTTCTCATTGTTTTCTTTTTTTAGCTCCTAGATGGTGTTTTGTTGTCTCCTTCCTTTTGCAAAATCTTGGAAGAATTTTGTGTTATCATCACCGCATTCCATCCATATTGATTTGATTTTTAGCCTCAAAACCTCCTATATTTCCTTTAGGATTTTATTTCTGGATGCATCCAATAAATAGAGTTTCTCCCTGTCTTCATGTGTGAGAAAAACCCCTCCATATTTATTTTGGAGTAGTTTCAAATCTTCCTCAATTTGGGTGATTTCCTAGTCTTCCTAAGCTTTCTTTTTTGCAGCCCATTCTTTGAGGAGCTTTTTGATTCTGAGAAGGTTTTGAGTAAAATGGATAGCAGCTCTTGTGCCATTTTATGCTTGGGAAGGCATCCAATTTGATTGAATGATTTGAACTACCTCTTCATTTTTTATCCAGGATGAGCAAAGTTTGAAGGGGTTGGATGGCTTCTTTGGTTTCTTCTTTATTTCTAGATAGATGGGTAAGTGATCAGATTCTGCTTTAGAGTCCACCTTTTGTTTGAACATAATGTCCCCTTCCAGTAGATCCTCAAAAATCAGAAATCCTTTCAACCACTTCGCAATTCTTTCTTCTCCCACCCGCCTGTTTGTCCAAGTTGGTTTTTAAAACTGAGGATCTAGGTCTATCATTTTTGACTCCATCGAAATGTTGCTGAAGTATGGGGCTAAGGGGTCTACTCTCACCTTTGGCACCCATATTTCATGTGCCCCCATGGTAAAGTTTAGATCCCCTCTTATGATCAAATTCCTTTATTTTATTAGCCCAAAGTTTCTGAAGGAGTCCCAGAAGTCCGTTCTGTTGGCATAAGTCCCATAGATGTTTAATATTGTTAGGGTTAGGTTTGTCTCTTCCCAGCATACCTGAGCCCCTAGCCCTAGGAAGGACCCGCAGGTGTTTGTGCACTAGATATAGGATTTTTTCCATCCTAATGCTAATCCTCCTGAGTGTCCTCTTGCACTTTGTGTGAAAGTGTAATGTGGTGTGTTGGAGCAGGGTCCCGCAGCTACAGAAGAAGCTGCTAGTTTAGCGGAGAGATAAGTTTTGGCGGAAAGAAGATAAGACAGAGCTACGACGCCGTAGCATGTTTCCAACTGTAGAGCAGAGCCAGAAACCATGAATTTTTAGATAGAGAAGTCAAGAAAGGCAATGGTACCTGAGTGGCCGAGAAGAGAGAGCTCACCCACTGCATTGAAGGTAGCAGCGGAAGACAGGAGGGCTCAGCGACCCTCATAAAGGAGAAGGAGCAACGAGGCTGAAGCATTGAAGACGAAGGACAGAAAAGAGAAGCGGTGCATAGTACCCATGATCAGTGCCGGGAAGCATGGAAGAATGTAGAGAGCTATGGTGTGACGGAAAGTGGCTACCTCAAGTACAGATATGGCCAACTGTCACTAGTTAGGGTTTTGGGTTACTGTTGGGAAAGGCCCATAGTGTTGTAATGGCGAGACCTTCAGGCTACCTATAAAGGGATATATTTTGTATTGTAAAAGGGTTGGTCAGTTAGTTGGTTCATTCAGTTGTTAGTAGTGTTTTGCAGACTATTAGACTGTTGTAAAAGCCTAGCTCTGGTTCTGTTATTAGCAGTAGCAATCTTACTGTAACCAGTAAGCTAGCTTATAGAGTATGCATGTAACGATCTGCAGGGATCGACAGAGAGGGAAGAGTATATTGTAGGAGAGCAATATAGAGAGAAAAGAGATCTAAGAGAGAATATCTTGAGCTGCATATGCTATGCAGCAGAACTGTGCTTTACCTTCCCCTGAGCTATAAGAAAAACATAGTTCTATGGACGTAACTTCCATCCTAGAGGTGAACCACGTTAAAATCAAGTGTTATGCGATTGGATTATTTGTTATGTTTACTTATGCATTTCTCGGTCATTTCATGGGCTTTGTTTCTAGTTTAATGAATGAATGTGTTAATCAGTTCACAAAAATATAGAAGGATAAACATAAGTCAAAGTCTTTGGCATGTTGTATATGTTTCATTTATGCTTTGCATGAAATAGTCACTATTGCAGTATCGAATAGCCTTGTATGTTAAGTCTTACATGTTGACACGAGCAACACTAAGTGTGCTAAACCACAGAGGTAGGATATCATATAGAGGTGATACCGCACTGGAAGAGGAGCTGCGGTGTGCGATACCACTGGTTGAGGACTTAGCGTTGGGCAGGAGCTGCGTGTCGCACAGTGTGTGGCGATGCAATAAGGCCGGAGATATCACGAGTCAGGGAAAGTGCACAACATAGAGAAGGACCGCACAACAGTATAAAGGAATATCTCGCGGCTAGAAGATCTGCGAGACAAGGAGATCATGCGACACAAGCAGAAGGTCATGCGACGCGTAGAGAAAGAGACCCCGTAGCTAGAAGAGCTGTGAGTCGCAAGTAGGATTTCCACAGAACCTAGTCCAAGACACTTGAGTCCTTGGCCAACCCATTAGAGTCACTTCGGGTGAGACTTCAGGCTACTTTACAGTTTGTCACCGAAAGGGCCAGTGAGCTAGGGGTGTTGTTGGTTGATTATAGTAAACCTGGGTCTTCCCACCGCAGCCAACAAATGGTTTCGTTGCCGGTTTTGAACAACTGAGCGCTAATGTTTTGTTGGCATCCCACTAGAGAAGAGTTTCACTAGTGGCTGGATTCAAACTTAAGGGAGTTTTCCAAGAAAGAAAATCAGAGCCCTAAACTGAGCACAGAGGACTGGTTACAAAAGCATATCGCTTCAGATATACACGCGATATTTTTTGCAACCTATGGAAACGAGCTTTACGACTGGTTATCAAAGTTGACAGACAGGAACATATTCAAGAAGAAAAGAAACATTGTCTAGAAACTGGAGCTGATTCAGACCGTGCAGAGACTCGATAATCCCATTACGAGAGCAGTGGACTTCTGGCTTGTGAGTGTGCTAGGAGGCTTCGTCACAGAATTTGCATTTGACCAGAGAAAAAGCTTCAGCGAGGCTGAGCGGTACTTCTTCAAAGGATATCATGGTAAGTACCTAAAATCTCTAAACTTGTCCATTAATATGTTGCTACATGAAAAAGGAGTAATGGACATGATTTCAGATGAATAAGTAAAGATAGTAATGTCACAAGAGTTTGAAAGTGATTTTGATGGCATTGGATGAACACGTAGTGGCAAGAAATATAAAGTAGCTTTCGGCTCTCCTGTATTTGGAGATAGTTCAGACAATATTAGGCAACCGAGTCCTAGTACCACAGAAGAACCAGAGGGGGGTATCCCTTACCAGCCCTATACCCCACAAAAATAGACCAGGACTCAGAGTAATCCTGTAGGTACTCCATCCAGTAGCTTACAGATAGTACCTACTACCACTACATCACCTTCACCTACACTGCCGAGTGGTAGTAATCCAGTCAATCGGAACCTACCGCAGAGAAATAGAATGGGAGATGATATGAAGCTACCTACCTTTAATGGTACAGGAGAAAAGGACCCGAAACAACATTGGTTTCTATGTGAAGCCATGTGGACCATTAAAACAATCAATGAAGATAACCTTAAACTTGTACAGTTGGTCACCACGCTCAGAGATCGAGCTTTAACATGGTACATAAAGTATACCACAGTACCCAAGACACTTTCCCAGGTCAAGAACGCCATGATTAAAGAGTTCAAGAAACCTAAGTCTGAGTCTCAGTGCATAATAGAGCTCAAGGATATTAAGCAGATACCATCAGAATCAGTATGCAACCTTGACCAAAAATTCAAAGCTCTTATAGACCAAGTAAGCTTTGAGTTTGCACCGGAGCAGCATAAGGAATGGTTTATTGCAGCGCTGCTCCCTCACATCAGATTGCCACTAATGCAGCAGAAACTCCAGACGTAGGATGACGCGTTGGAGATGGCGATGAAGCTAGAAGCTTCACCTTTAGTAGAAACCAATGCAGGCATGACAACTCTACAGAACTAGTTGGCAAACCTCATGTTACAGATACACGAACTTAAGAAAGGAAAAGAGGTTATGAAAGACATATGGTGCTTACGATGTAAAGCACAGGGTCATACAAAAGACAACTGTCCAGTCTTTGCAAAATATTTAGCGTCAGGGGCTCCTAACCCCTTACCACGAACGCAAGGGCCATGGTGTGAAATATGCAAAACACGAGGACATCCACCTCAGCAATGCCCTTTGCTTCAAAAGTATGTACAGACACCTAAGAACCTATACTGTGTCTTCTGCAACTCTGTCGGACATGATGAACAGGATTTCCAAGCCTATGATCTCATGTTAGATAGAAAACATGACGTATATAGAGTCCAGTCAGAAACACAGGGTCCAGCAGCAGGACCATAGCCTGATCCTACTTATGGTGGCCGTGGAGGAGGATTCAGAGGATGAGGCCATGGAGGAGGCTTTGCATGAGGAGAAGGCTTCGGCAGAGGAGAAGGTTTTGGCCGTGTTCGTGGACCAATCACTTGTTATAACTGTGGAATTGTAGGACACTATGCTAGGGACTGTCAGAGCCCCACTACCACTTGTAACTACTGCAAATCTTATGATCATACCATAGAGGAGTGTCCTACCTTGATAGATAAGATCAAAGACCCTAAGCCAGTAGTACACCAGAACATCCAGCTTATTGCTATTGAGCAGGAAGAACCAGAACCAAGAGTCAATATTGTGACTTGTAGCGGTGTTTCTACTAGTATGACATCGCAGGAGACTGAAAAGAACACAAGTCAGGAGTGGGTGTGCAGAGCTCCTAGTAAATCAATAGCACTCGACCTACAGAAGAATACAGAAACATTTCATGAAGCCAAGGATTCCTTTGATGAACCTATGCAATCAGGATCGTAGGTACCGTCGTTTAGGGGCGTACCGCAGCAAGCACCTTGTGAAGATAGCCCTGAATAGATACCATAGGCTACCACATCGGGAAGATGCGACGAGGATGAATCGACAGGAAGTGTACAATCCTTCCTGCGCAGTTTCTTGAAACTTGTGAGAAATGAAAAATCTATCGGCTAGCTACAGCGCATCATAGATCAGTGTCAACAACCTTCTCTCTTGGGCAGTGCACACCACGTTGTTCATAATATTATAGGACATACAAGGACCGGAAGAGAGATGAAGCTCACAGCACAGATTGGAGAGTTTGAAATTGACGAAGTCGTCTTAGATCTAGGATCAGAAGTGAATGTTCTAACTAAGCAGACATGGGAACAGATGGGTAGCCCTCAGTTAGTCAAATCGCCTATCCACCTAACATTAGCTAATCAGCAGCGAGTATCAACATTGGGTCGACTGCCGCAGGTGCCAGTTGACATTGACGGAGTTTGTAGTTTTGCGGACTTTGAGGTTATAGAAATCATTGGCGACAATCGACCGTATCCAGCATTATTAAGTATCGATTGGGTGATCGGTAGCAAGGTTTTCATTGACCTAAAGAGAAGACAAATGACCTTTGAGGATGCACAGATCCGGGTCATCGCGCCATTGGATCCTCACCAGGGTCCTAGATACATTGAACCTATCCGAGCAGAGGAGGAGACACATAACATGGATAGTCTCTACCAGATGACTCCAAACCAGAACAACTACATTAATCCAACAGCAGAAGGGAACATTAGTTGGCGATGCGACAGTTCATGCGCATCGGATTCCGATGTTGGTCTAGAGAACTGGTAGAACAGACTTTACGAAGTCTCAGCGCACAGATGTGCGTTTATGAGTAAGTCACTGCGATGGATTGGCGCAGATATCACTGAGATTCCATCATATCATGGTCTGATAGATATTCAAGACTTCCTTGAGCAGTTTGAGCAACAGATTCCTTACGACCAGAGGATCACAGCTATGGACCTTGCAGTACGAGCCACACCTGTAAGATGGTGGTATGCGCATAAAGAGAATATCGCATCATGGGATGATATTAAAAGACTGATGGCGATCAGATTTTCTGTCGACAGAGAGTATGTCCAGTAGAAGTACACAGGAGAAACTGATCCCAGGGCACACATTCAGACATGTGAACAGAACTGGTCGAACATTCCTGAGGATGAATGGGTTCACAGATTCATTCACACATTGGACACAGTTCCAAGGAACTGGTACACAGAGACCGAGTTGCACAAGGGGATGACCACATGGTCACTTATGACAAACAGTTTCCTACTCACCTTCACGTTTGAATCAGAACATCCAAGTGTTGCTCGATCCCTAGACATAATCAAGATCAAGATATTTGAGGACTGTACCATCTCAGTGCAGGCTCAACCTGAGTGGGCCATCCAGTTGCAAGCCGCGCTAGAGTGCTATAATTTCGTAGCAAAGTCAGACAATGAAGATAAGGATGAGGACGAGGATCCTCACAAAACCAACATTCCGGAGTCAGAAGGGACTCGTGATGTTGGGGGACCACAGTTAGAAATTCCAACAATCACCGAACCCATCAAGATTAAAAAGATCAATATTGGCACAGACGCAAGACCTAATTTTTCCTCTATTGGAGACTATTGGAACGATGCAACAGTCGAACAGATTGCATATTTGTTACATGACTATCAGGACCTATTTCCCACCAAGTTCACAGAGATGAAGGGAATAGTTGGAGACCTGGGAGTTATGAGGATACCATTGAAGGAGGATGCTAGACCAGTCAAGCAGTGCCCATATAGATTGAATCCGCGCTACAAAGAAAAAGTAAAGCACGAAATTGATAAGATGCTAGCAGCAGGCATCATTGAGCCGGTAGAAGAAAGTGAATGGGTTAGCCCCATGGTCGTACAAGAAAAGAAAAGAAAAGGAGACATCAGGATCTGTGTCGATCTGTGCAAGCTCAACGATGCATCACTTCACGATCCATTTCTGACACCGTTCACTGATGAGGTATTAGACAACGTGGGAGGACAGGAGGTCTACTCCTTCACTGATGGATTTTTAGGCTACCATCAGATCAGAATACATCTAGAAGATCGATCCAAGACCACCTTTGCAACAGAATGGGGCTCGTTCCAGTATACGGTAATGCCCTTTGGTCTTAAGAATGCACCAGCTATATTTTCTAGAGTAGTAGTTGCTGTATTTAAAGAATACATTCATAAATTCTTAGAAGTATATTTTGATGATTGGACTGTATTTGGACTAATCGACAAGCATATAGGAGACTTAAGACTGATGTTAGAGAAATGTAGGCAGTACCAGATCTCTCTAAACTTGAAGAAATGTATATTTTGTGCACCATTTGGTATTTTGTTGGGTCACATTGTTTGCAGACAAGGCTTGATGGTAGATCCCGCGAAGATCACCATCATTGTAAACCTTCCAGCACCCAACTCAGTCAAGCAACTAAGGACAGTACTTGGTCATACTGGGTACTACAGAAAGTTCATCAAGGGCTACGCAAAGATTACAGCACCAATGGAGAAATTGCTAAAGAAAGATGTAAAATTCCTATGGAATGAGGAATGTCAGCAGAGTCTAGACACACTTAAAGAAAAGGTTACAACACCCATATTAGTATTTCCAGACTGGACTAAGCCATTTCATGTACATGTGGATGCATCTGGCATCACATTAGGGGTTGTTTTAACACAACCAGGAGAAGGGGACATTGACCATCCTATCGCATACTCTAGCAGAAATCTCTCGAAAACAGAAAAGAACTACACCACAATAGAAAGAGAAGGACTAGCTATGGTGTACGCGCTCCAGAATTTTAGGCACTACCTGTTGGGTGCCTCGTTTAAGATGTTCAGTGACCATTCCGCCTTGAATTATTTGGTCAATAAGCCAGTGTTAGGGGGGAGAATCTGTAGATGGTTACTCCTCTTTTAGGAGTATGACTTTGAAATCATCGTGAAACCAGGTAGACTAAATACTGGACCTGATCATCTGTCGTGGATAGACTCAGGAGAAGAGCCAAGTAACCTAGACGACAATCTGCCAGATGCGCCACTATTTTCTATCCAGATCGCAAATGAGTACTATGCCGATATTATTCAATTTATCACTACAGGAGTAGCACCTGATGAGTTTACTAAGCAGCAAAAGAAGCAGTTGGTTGTTAAAGCAGAAGACTTCACCCTTATCGCAGGACACCTATACAAGTTAGGTCTAGATAAAGTTCTACGTAGATGTGTGATGCCACATGAAAAAGGCACTATTATCAGAGAGGCACATTCAGGAACCACAGGAGGTCACTTCGTAGGAAAGCCGATTGCGCAGAAAATCCTGGAGGCAGGATTATGGTGGCCTACTTTGCATAAAGACACCAAGGAATTTTGCAGATGCTGAGAGATCTGCCAAAGGGTAGGAAAACCCTTGCGACGTGATGAAATGTCGCTGCGATCGCAGGTCACGTTGCGCGCATTTGACAAATGGGCTATAGATTTTGTGGGTCCTATCAACCCACCAGGAAAGCGCACTGGTGTGAGATATATTATCACTAGAACAGAGTACCTCACCAGATGGGCAGAGGCCAAAGCAGTAAGAAATTGTGATGCTGCTACAGCCGCACAGTTCCTTTTTGAAAACATCATCAGTAGATTTGGATTCCCAATAATTTTGATGAGTGATCAAGGCACACATTTCTTGAACAACACTATTGAGGCGTTAACAGAAGAATTCCAGATTCAGCACCATAAGAGCACTCCCTACCACCCACAGGCTAATGGTACAATGGAGGCCTTTAATAATATTTTAGAAAATGCTCTTACTAAGATCTGCAATAGCCAAAGAAATGATTGGGACCTCAGAGTTAACGCTGTATTATGGGCGTACAGGACCACATGCAAGAAACTTATGGGACACACACCTTTCATATTGGTGTATGGACAGCAGGCTGTTATGCCTATGGAGTATATTATTCCCAGTTTAAGAATCGCTCAGATTACTGGGATGACTGATACAGATACAGTGGAGGAAAGGCTAGCACAGCTGCTTGCCTTAGAAGAAGACAGATTCATCATCGGATTCCATCAGAAAGTGCAGAAGGCACAAGAAAAATCTTGGCATGACAGACACATTAAGAATAAGACTTTCCAGATCGGAGACCTAGTGCTCCTCTATGACAACAAATTCATTAAGTTTCTAGGGAAGTTCAAGATGCATTGGATGGAGCCATATCAGATACAGCAAGTCATAGAGGGAGGTGCCGTTCAGCTTAGCCAGCTGAATGGGGAGCTTCTGCCCACATGGATTAATGGCAGTAGGCTTAAGCCCTATAGTGATAGCCACCCCGCCTCTTAGCCCTAGCTTAGCCAGTTATG
>LPNX010406445.1:137607-180350 GCA_001517045.1 Pseudotsuga menziesii
AGATTGTAAGACATATCCTCAGTTCAAACCGGACAACTATCTAAATATTGAGAAGAACCCAAGGACAGGGAGAGATGAATATGTTCCCCTACCACATGTCCAGATTCTTGAGCGTTCAGGTCTGCTCAATTTGCTGAGATTACCTCATTTTGGATGGGGTGTGGAGGTTAATGCCATGGTGCACATCTTACTCTCTTGTGTACACGGAGGGTACCTCTGGCTAGGTAGCAAGGTCGACCTGAACTTCGATTTGATACATCGTATCACCGGCCTATCCAAGACGGCTAAACACCCTGATATACAGACAGCAGGAAAAACCAAGGACTCCAAGTTACCACAAGCCCTAGTAACTAAGTATCAGCTATAGAGAGGAGGACGGGCTTATGACATTTCAAGCATAACAAATGAGACACTTAGATTCATCGCCAGTCTGCTCGTGGGCAGACTGCTAACCAAGGTTCGACCAAAGGAAGTTACAGGATCCGTAATTCACCTTACCATACAGGTCACAGAGGGGGAACAGTTCAATTGGTCTCTATTCTTATTAAATATGCTGCAAGCAGATTGCTTGGTAGCTCAAGATGAAGCAAACCACCCTTTCCATTTCTTGTGGTTGCTTATACTTTGCACATTTGTCAGATGGAAGGAGCCGCCCCATACCCAGTTTCCGCAGATAGAAGGTGGCACGCCCAGAGGAGTGCGCTATGACAGCTTATGGGAGACCAACAGCCCAGCCAAGAAAATGATCAATACGATGGTATTCCATGAATACTATAAGTTGTTGATGAAGTTCATTCAAGAGACACCACAACTCAGAACGGAGACTGTGGACATATACAATAGCCGGCTTAATTTTATGGCAGACAGCCATTTAATCTATCTGCAACCGAAAAGGACTAAGCGGGATGATTGGGCTCCTACCTCGTTTAGGATGACAACACGGGACGTCGAAGGAGTCACAAGAGACTTCGACGACCAATGGAAGTAGGAATATGAAGATACCGCACCACTATCATCAGACACTACACAGACAGAACCCCAGGACAAGGACAAAGATAACACAGACACCCAGACGCAATCTTCAACAGAAGCACCACTACCAAGGGAAAAGAGGAAACCTTCACAGCAAGTGCCATAAGAGGCACAGACGACAAAGAATGGAGAAGAAGGGCCACCAGAGATACAGCAGAAGAAAAAATAGAAAACCTCAAAGCCAGTTCTGAAGACCGCATTGACAGACGATGACTATGAACTCATCGCAACAAGGACGTGTGACACATTGAAGGACTCACTTGACGCGATGAAGGAGTCACAAGAAAAGAGACAGAGAGCAGTAAAAAAGTAGCTTCTAGACTTAAAAATAATTACAGAGAAGACTGCCATGAGGTACATTCCACCGGTAAAGACAACCACCGGAGAAATGTCGACACCGCCGATGTCCCACCAGGAAAGCTTAGCAAAAGATCGCCTCAATATTGTGTTAATTCCACCAGGGAGTATCTGATTCCCTGCCACAATGAAGGACCCACCAGCTCAGTTTAGACAACCCATCGAGGTTAACCTTGCAGAGTTTCATATTGACCAGTTGCAAATGATCCAGCAGCAGCTAGGCACAGAGCTCAGTAGTAGAGAGCTCGAGACTTACAAACAGAATACGCAGCTGAAGCATCAGAATGCAGCACTTGCTATCAGTGTTCAGAAAAGGGCAGACGAAGTGCGAACATATGAGGAAAGAGAGAAAGATATTTCTCAAGTTTTACAGAGCATCACCTTGGAACTGCCCCAATGTAACATTGAGTTCGCCTTACCAGTTCCGCAGAAGCTAAGAAGAGTAGAAGACAGAGCAAAGGCTCTGGAAGAAACCGTGGGTAGGATGGATGAAGAAGTGACCAGGATGAAGGCAGACCACAAAGTATAGATCGTTGAGCTTGAGGCTCGCATACGAGACACCTCACAGGAAGACCAGAAAGCACGAGTAGAAGCCCTTCAACTCACTTCTGCGCAGATGCAACGAACACATGGGCCGAGTTAGATGAGCTACCGGAGAAAGTAGAAATCCAGCAAAGTATTCAGTAGATAGAGAATACTGTAGTGGCAATGAAAGAGGAAATTAAGGGCTTGGCAACTCTTCAAAATATGAGGAAGACAAAGAAGATGAACTGCTTGCAGCAGGAAGCGCAGCAATTAAGAACAAAGGAGATACACATTGATGACCTGCTTCAACCATATCAAGAGCAAATTGTAGAGATAGTCGATATGACTGAACAGAAAATGAAGGAGTTCACTACCACCAGAGAGGAAACTGACACCACAGAAGACGCCAGTATTAATCAAGCTTTTCTTGACTCGGCACAAGAGCGTGTCGAAGTGATGGAGAAGGAAGTCGCAGGAATTCGAGACAGGTTGCAGAGGACTTCATAAGAAGCCAAGGCAAAGCTATAGTAGGAGAAGCCCGCTGGAAGTGGCTTGAGGACGAGCCACAAGTAAGTGTAAGGGGATTGTTGGAGCAGGGTCCCGCAGCTACAAAAGAAGCTGCTAGTTTATTGGAGAGATAAGTTTTGGCGAAAAGAAGATAAGACATAGCTACGACACCCTAACACGTTTCCAGCTGCAGAGCAGAGCTGGAAACCATGAATTTTTAGATAGAGAATTCAAGAAAGGCAACGGTACTTGAGCGGCTAAGAAGAGAGAGCTCACCCACTGCATTGAAGGTAGCAGCGGAAGACAGGAGGGCTCAGCGAACCTCATAAAGGAGAAGGAGCAACGAGGCTGAAGCATTGAAGACGAAGGATAGAAAAGAGAAGCGGTGCATAGTACCCATGATCAGTGACGGGAAGCATGGAAGACTACAGAGAGCTGTGGTGTGACGAAAAGAGGCTACCTCAAATACAGATATGGCCGACTGTCACTAGTTAGAGTTTTTGGTTACTGTTGGGACAGGCCCATAGTGTTGTAATGGTGAGACCTTTGGGCTGCCTATAAAGGGATATATTTTGTATTGTAAAAGGGTTGGTCAGTTAGTTGGTTCATTCAGTTGTTAGTAGTGTTTTGCAGACTATTAGACTGTTGTAAAATCCTAGCTCTAGTTCTGTTATTAGCGGTAGCAATATTACTGTAACCACTAAGCTGGCTTATAGAGTATGCGTGTAACGATCTGCAGGGATCGATAGAGAGGGAAGAGTATATTGTAGGAGAGCAATAGAGAGAGAAAAGAGATCTAAGAGAGAATATCTTGAGCTGCATATGCAGTGCAGCAGAACTGTGTTTTACCTTCCCCTGAGCTATAAGAAAAACACAGTTATGTGGAAGTAACTTCCATCCTAGAGGTGAACCACGTTAAAATCAAGTGTTATGCGATTGGATTATTTGTTATGTTTACTTATGAATTTCTCAGTCATTTCATGGACTTTGTTTACAGTTTAATGAATGAATGTGTTAATCAGTTCACAGCAATATAGAAGGATAAACAGAAGTCAAAGTCTTTGGCATGTTGTATATGGTTCATTTATGCTTTGCGTGAAACAGTCATTATTGCAGTATCGAATAGCCTTGTATGTTAAGTCTTGCATGTCGACACAAGCAACGCTAAGTGTGTTAAACCGCGGAGGTAGGATATCACAGAGAGGTGATACCGCACCGGCAGAGCATCTGCGGTGCACGATACCCCTGGTTGAGGACTTAGCGTTGGGCAGGAGCTGCGTGTCGCACGGTGCGCGGCGATGCGATAAGGCCGAAGATATCGCGAATCAGGGAAAGTGCGCTACATAGAGAAGGACCGCACGATGATATAAAGGAATATCTCATGGCTAGAAGATCTGCGAGACGAGGAGATTGCGCGACGCGAGCAGAAGGTCGTGCGACGCGTAGAGAAAGAGACCCTGCAGCTAGAATAGCTGCGAGTCGCAAGTAGGATCATCAGAGAACCTAGTCCAAGACACTTGAGTCCTTGGGCAACCCATTAGAGTCACTTGAGGTGAGACTTCAGGCCGCTTTGCAATCTGTCACCGAAAGGGCCAGTGAGCTAGGGGTGTTGTTGGTTGATTATAGTAAACCTGGGTCTGCCCATCGCAGCCAACATGGTGTGATTGAGGTTAAAACGTTTTCTACTTCTAGTTTTGACCCCATGGTTTGTTGAAGAAGGATGAATTCTAGTGTTTGGACCGAGAGCATCCTCTTTAGGGAAAGTATTTTCTGGGTGCTTTCTAGACCCCTACAGTTGATGGAGAGGATTTTCATTTTGGGACCCCATCTGGGGCATGCATCGCTCTAAGTGCCTCAAAGAGATTTTTTTGTTTTCCACTTTCCTGATCCTTGAGGGCCTTATTTTGTGCCTCAAATAGATGGGAAGGTCTTCCTCTTCCCTTTCCTTTAGATGGGATGATGGGGTTTGCTCCAATACCTTTTGGAGGTATTTTTTATTTATTGAAGCTGGTATATCTCTTGACCTGAGATGGAAGTGAATAGAGTTGGGGGAGATAGAATGGTCAGGTTTTGTTGATGGTGGAGGGTCTGTCGAGGAAGGAGTCGAGGGTGAAGGAGAAGGGGAATGAGTTAGGGTTGGGGTCATGAAGGTTCTGGATGGAGAGGGGGAGATCAAATTTGAATTCTCATTTAATGATAAAACATGTGAATGTTTTCTTAGTGAAGTAGGATTCATAGCAAATCAGATCAAGGGATCAGTGTGTTTCTCCATCTGATTTGTTGATTGAGATCCCGCAGCTTCTTCTGCAACTGTGCCCTTGGTTTGATCCCAAATTTTTCTTGGAATTTCTGAGGCATGTTGTTCCTTTGTTAGGCCTTGATCCACCACTGTGTCCTTTGGTCTTGATTTCTCTACTCCCCGTTTGGACCATTTCATCCTGCCCGAATTCGAGGGCACGTAGTTAGGGCAGGTTTTTGCCAGATGTCGTGTTTCATGACACTTGTGGTATCTGAAAGGAATCCCCTCATAATCCAACAACTCCTTCCTTGTTTTGGTTTCACAGATTAAATTTATGTGATCCTAGAGACTGGTTCCAATGTTTAAGGCGACCAATATTCTTTCTACCTTCCTTACTCTTGTTTGCTAGTAGGAGAGGTTTTCCTCAATGAAAGTTCCTAGCACCCGTCTAATGTCGCCGAGTGAGGCCGTGTTCCAAAATTCCCATGGCAATTCTGGAAGCTGAACCCGGAATGGAATCATGTCCAGCCTTTCTATGTCTGCATCGAAAAGAGGTGTCCATATTTTCAGCTGGAAAGTGGCTGTTCCATACTTCCATATTTTTCCAAGGACATAATATGCATCCTTCTTACATTCAAAATGGAAGTCGAACCATCGTTTTGCTAATGGAGTGATTTCAGGGTCTTTTCCTTGGAAACCCGCCCAATTTTTCTGGACCCATTCATCCATTTTCCCTTGCGAAGGGTTTCAGCCTCTTATTTTTCCCACCAGAGCCAACCCATCCATTTCTTTGGCTTCTGCCATGGATATATCAACTCCACAGACCAAGTTCACTGAGCCGCTGGAAGGATTTAAGCAACGGTTTTTCTATTTTTTGGTACCTGGTATGGTGTCTTCTGAGCTCCTGTCCCCTTCTCCTACCTTGCTTTGGTCTGGTGATAACCCGGTTGGGGACCCTCTCTGCGGCCCTAGGCTCTACGCTTCAGGTTCCACACTATAGAGGAGGGTTATTCAAGGAAAGAATCTATCTCCCTATGAAACTCGTTGTCCTACTGTGTTTGACATGGTTGGAAAATTTCGCTGTGGGGTATGCATCGGCGGTCTGCAGAGCTATACCAGAGGGGAAGAGAGTATATGGTGCTTCTCCTAAGGATGGATTTAACGGCCTTGCTGTGAAGAGTCCCATCTCCCCTTCCTCAGCAAATGGTGGTGTGGTCAAAACCCTAATTCCACTCCCAACTGGAAGCCTGTCCAGTTTGTCCTGAAACAATGCCGAAGACAGTATTCTGGTGATTTCTCGAGACAAAAAAATTGATACCCCTTGCCACGGGTCCTCCGTGTAGTCCACCATCTCATCTTCTGCAGGTAATCTTCTACCAAAATCCATGTTGATTGCAACAGAATTTACTTCCAGGTAAGAGATAAAAAATTAAAAAACCCTCCTTCACCCTTCGGTCATCACGGATGCCCTTGATTACACCCTCCTCGTCTGCAGTGGAGCCCCCGTAGGCTCCGATCTAGTCCTCTTCCATAGACCGCCGTTCGTAGGAGTCTTTTATGCAAAGCTTCGCAATCCCTTATTTTTTATTTAAAAATATAATAAAGAAAAAATATTATAATATATTTTTATATTTAAAATTATTTTTTATTTTTTATTTAAAAACATAATCAAAAGAAAAAAATATTATAATATATTTTTAAATAGTTTTATATTTGAAAAACATATTTAAATCATTTTCACACATGGTTTTTAAACTCAGATTTTCATATTGATACAAGCCTTCTCATCTCATCACTTGACATTCTAGACTTATAATTATTTTATTATTTAAATTATAATGATTCAAGTTTTTTCAAAACAATATTAATATTTAAGTATCAATTATGAATACTTTATGTTTGTTCACAAATTAGGATAATGTCATTATGAGGGAGATCTTGTAATGTTTGTTGAGTAGATTTTGTTGGTAACAAAATAATAAAAATCAAAATAATGTTCGTTCTTCACAAAATAAAATATAATAAAAAATATTAGATGTTGGCCATAAATAATATTAAATATTACAATTAAAATATTATATTTGATCCCTCTCTACGTTTGATAGAGCTTAAGATTTGGATCTATACTCATATTTAAGTATCAATTATGAATACTACTTTTATGTTTGTTCACAAATTAAGATAATGTCATTTTGATGACATATATTTCTTTTTAAATATATTTGACACATTTTAGCTTTGACATTGGTCATTAGTCTCGACATGTTTGTATATGATTTTCCATTTTAGTTTTTCTTTGTTGTTACGAAGAATGTATCTTTCATCTATATAGTGTGAGGCAGAGTAGGAATTTCAAATGAAGGACACCCATCAAAATTGTCGGTAATAGTCAAAATCTGAAACGTTTTCTGTATTCTAAGCCATATTTTGATGGTCTCCGTAAAATCTTAGCTGTATTTGACGGGTAAATTGACCCATGACAGACATTTACCTATCAAAATCCATCCCTGGTGTGAAGTAAATTGTTGCTACAAAGAATGTATATGTCATCTATATAGGGTGAGTTCAATTTGGCAATTTTAAATTGAATATGGGTGATAATTTTGGGAAATTTAATATATAATTAAATGACATGTAAAAATGTATTTTAATATTTTTTTAGAAATAGTAAATATATTGATTTAAAAAAATGAAATATCAATTATGAATATGTACAACATTTTTATTCATTATAATTTTTTTATATGGAAAAAATTATCATAATTTAATTTTCAAATTGACACTAAGTTTCTACTTTGATTCTTCATTATATTTAATGGTGATTTAATTAGTCACATTATACTTAGTAAGGATGATGGTAGTTATTAATGTCCATTAAGATAACATGGGATTCACTTCCTATAACCTTAATTGATAAAGGGGCTTATAAAAATTTGAAAAATCAAGAAAATATATTGTTTTATATTAAAAAGGGGTAGAGGCATTTTTTAATTGAAGTAGGTTATATGCATTGGCAAGGGAATGGGGATGGGGGTGGGGAAGGGGGTGCAGAGTTAGATGGATTTTAAAGGTATTGCAATATGTCTTGCTAGCCAAGATGTTAATGGACAATAAAAAAATGGTGAAACTCTCTTTGTCCCTTGTTGAGATCACTTAAATCCCATGTTTGTCAAATGAGATTGAGAACCAAGGGCCCATGTGTTGCATACCTCTGTATGTATTAGTTATCTAAATCCCTCCTTTTAATATATGTTTATGTGTGTATGGTTTTAATCTAATTTTGTATGGTTCACTTTGTTATAGGTTGATTCTATACATTTGTAAAATAGCAACTCTCTTGCAAACCTTGATTTTTCACATCTTAGAATCCTTTTGAGTGGGTGATTTCAATTGAGAGAACCAGGGTTTCTAGTAATAAAGGAGAGGTCACTTTGAAAAATAGTGATAAAATAAAGGGTTTATATTTATAAAGGAGAGTTGCCTCATCACACAACATATAGGATCTCTTACGATGCACTTATACGCAGCCTACCTTCAAGTGTACCCCAGGGAGAGAGGGCCGTTTTTTCGACCAAGAGGGGTTTTATCGAGCAATGGTGGTCATGGATGGATACTTTTGTCCTCCTTTAATGGTACTATGGCTTAATGACAATGTTGAATCCCCTTTAAAAAGGTTTTTAACCTCAAGGTTGTTGTCTGGGGCCCCTACGAGTTGACCAATGGGTCTCATGGCTCCATTTCCTGCTTGTACACTCTGGTGGCCTCTAGATCAACTATGAGACATTTGCATCCACTTTGTACACACTCCTAGTCCTTTAGTAAGTGGGTCCTTACTATCCCTATCCTTATTTACTCAAAGGAAGACATCCTCCATGCCAGGTCATTTTCATGCTTTAAAGAGGGTGTTGAGGGATATTATAGAATTCTAAGGATTATATGGGGCATAACACCCTCCCTCCAACTCAATCTAGAATTTCATTCGAAGTGATTCACTTATTTGAGCATATTTTGGCACCTGAGGATGCAAATACGCCAAGTAGGCTACCTTAAGCCTTCCTTAGGCTATATTTTATTATTATTTTCTTTCAATTTTAAGTTAAAATTTAATAATTACAAATTTACTTGTTTTAAGGCATGTCAATCTGGATTTTATTTGTAAAAGTGAGTGTGAGATTATATAAATATATCTCCTCACTTTCATTTGAAAATCAGAAAGTATGGGATAAATCACTATGCACTTGTTTTACCCTTCTTAGAGTTTCTCTAGATGAATGCGCTCCTTTTGAGGAAGTTTTATGTTTAATGCAAGCTAGTTTCTGATACTTCTTTGGTGAGTCTCTGCTTTGGGTGATGCTTCTATTTTTTGGATGAACACAAGCACAAGGAGGTTAGGATTCTTAACTTTTTGTTAGATGTTGGTGGTTTTGCATGTTTAAGTCTCAGTGGTAGCCTTAGAGCTACACTTTTCCCTAGGATAGGCCATTACCTTTCTTCTTGTCACCTCAGCAAAACAAGGGTACGTCTCCTCATGAGGGTGCCCTAGGGTTTTTCCTTAATTTTCCCTAGGCTAGTTGCTTGACCTACGAGCCTCCCTCACTAAGATAACCATTCTTACTGAGAATACCTAGGTTAGGTAGGGCTTGTGCTAGGGTTTCCCTAGGTCCTCACACCATTTTATCTCACAAATATATCTAGGGTTAGTCAAGTTAGTGTTTATATTATTATTTTTAGTTAGTTTAAATTGATTTAGGTTATGTTTAAAACCTCTCCTAACCATCTTTGCCACAGTAGCTTCTCTCCCTAGTCCCTAGCCACGCTTTCGTTGTCCCTTTCACTACCCACCAAAATACCTAAGCCACATAAGCTGATACAACAGTCTTGTTTCCAGCAGCCTCCCATCTAGTGCTACCTTGTAACAATCTTCCCCTTCCACACATGTTACCCTCTCCACACAACTTGCAGTTGATATCCTACCTTCACATGAACCTCAACCAACCTTGCTGCTCCCACTATAACTCTCACTTCCCCCTCCTAGCCTCTCATTCTAACTTCACAACCCTCTAAGCTGCTCTCTTCCCTTCTTTCAGCATGCTCCATGATCCTTGGCATCCTTCCCTTTTTTACCTCCTTGTTTCCCACTTAAAGGTCCATCACCCATTCGTAACCCCATATTTGGGCCTTCACCTTCCCTCGGACCCGCTCACCCCTCCCACAAGTTGTCTCATTTCCATCCTGTTCTCTCCTCCTTTTCTCCATTCCCCCATCCTTGGACCTATTCCAAAGTCCATCATAAACCTCCTTGCCCTTCTTCCCAAGATGTTGTTATTCATTAACCCTCACAGCACCTTCATCTGTCCCTTCTACCTTCGGGCCTATATTCCATTGCTCCTTAACCTACAGTCCTGCTGCTAAAGAAGAAACCCTACCCCATTTCCTTCAGATCCATGCTTCTCTTGGTTTGTCCCTTAAGTGTTATTGCAATTGTAACATCCCTTAATTTTGTAGATAAAAAAAAAATTATTTACTTCATGTAATATTAGAAAATCCTATACAATATTTAGAGAGATGTCAATACTCACACTTCTTCTTGTCATGCGTTACTGTCGTCATGTATTTAAGTTATTATTAATGTGTTTAATAGGTGATCAGCTGACATGACATTTCTTTGTGACATACAAAAACTGTCTAAAATTTAACTTCTTGTCGTAATATAGTTTGTCATCGTGCGTTGTTTGAATTCTAACCTTGAGCTGCACAAGGGATGGATCATAGTCTTACTTAGTCATTATGACTAATGCATGATTCTTCTATTTTACTTATGTACAGGTTTTGAGGTACCTTGACACTACAGAAAAAGGACATCTAATTTTTAAGATGGCATAAGCAGAAACGATGAACAACACTAAGGTTTGGTCAAGGTTCTGGTCCTAAACCCTTTTTATTCTTCAATGTTTAACGGCCATAAATTAAAGTAATATTTTTTTTGATATATTATAATGGTTCCATCCTCATTATACTAAATTCCAACTTTTTAACAATACAAGTTGTATCTCACAACAACACATTGATATGCTAAGTATTACAATGGAGAAAGTTATCTAGAAATAAACCTTACGATGGGGTATAACAGTAATGGTTGTAAGGTTTTGTTGTAATATGAACTATATAGAAAGGGGGTGATGATATTCTAAACACAGTCATTATTTGAATAAACCCTTGTTCTTGGTACTGACACACTAGTGGACATAAGTGTGTTGGAAAAAGGAAGGGTACGAGTCATAAACTCACCCCCTCTTAGACCATATGATAATGATCCACACTCTAGCTGTCGACATCTTATGTACTATAAAACCCTAGAGGTTTTAATGTGCTTTGAACATTGTGCTGGTATTTTCTATAGAGGTCTGGAGGAGTTTAACCATTCCCTCATTTTCTCAAAGGGATTTCGGTCGCTTGACCCTGCTACTCAATTGTGTGCAAAAAATGGGAGATCCAACAGACTTGGCCCTTACCAGCTTCACTCTATGCTTTCCTCAATGGATTTTACAATTGCCATGTTAACTAGATATTTCTGACACTAAGAAGGTAAACCGTTAACTGTAATGACCTTTTTGGTTTTCTTTAAATTGCATAATGATACAAAAGGTAGTTTAACTCCCATCTTGTGGATTGCAGGTACATGGTTATTCTCTGTGACGAGAGGTGTTTCGATATTTCGTCAAGAAGACCTCTCTTAAACGGGTAAGATCCATGTCATTCCTTACATGGATCCAAACTAGGTTTTTGAGGTGTGTGTTCATAGCGTTGGGATTTCCCACTTCGTATTGTGTTGGACATGTGAAAGTGATTCATTGATTGGTATATAATGCATTTTCTTTACTGCAATTATATTTTATTACTATGGAGTCTTTAAATGACTATGCCGCTCTATAATAATTTTGTTGTTTCTAAATTTGTTTAAGGTAGTAAGTACCCATAAGGGTTTCGATAATGCAACTTGGTTTGTTTCACGAAATGGAGACTGTGTAAAGTTTGGAATGTATAAGAATCCTTACTTGTATAGCTACATGATACTTCTATATCTTATGCGGTCATTGCTTTTCTTTTATTTTTATAAAATGCAGACTTTCAACTTGGTTGTCCTTGTAAGGTATTCATGGTTTAGTTATTTGTAGTGCTTAAGATTCATGGAAGTGAGTCTTCATTCTGTCTATTTTGTTTTGGGAAAAGAAAGACATTTTAGATCATAGTCTTGTTATTTTCTATGGTAAATCAAACTAGCAGCATTTGGATTTCGTTCTTAAGACTACTCGTTGTTTGATTGTATTGGCTTTGTTTGATATGAAAGAGAACTTAGTTTTCAATATTTGTTATTAATGGAAATCTTGTAAAATATTGTTAATGAGATTTGAACGCATGAGGGATTTATATCTTGCTTATATCTTACTTTTTAAAATCAACAGTAATAATGAGTTCATGTTGTAATATCTTACTTGGAGGTATTATTCGCACTACTTTAATGTTTAATGACAAAATGAAAGTTGGATTATGGGATAAACCTGTGAAGTATTCTATGCATATGCTCTGCTTTACATAAAATAATGGATACAGTGCTTTCAACATGATTTACCCTTTGTTTATTACATCCTCCAATAGTTTACTAATCGTAATGTAAGATTTCACACCGACGGGTTATTATACTTGTTTATAGTTTAGTATGTAGTTAACTTTTAAAAAGGGATTTGACTGTGAAATATTTATTTTCTCAAGTAGATTTGGGAAACAGGGACGTAAGGCCTACACTGTTTTTTCTTTTAGACTTACTATACATTTCTATGAGGATCTACATGAATCTTCTATGTAGAGAGAATTTAGTTAAACAATATTTGCGTCCATGACTTTATTTGGTTACAGTTTAATTAATATATCGTTATTCTAATGCATTAATAGATATATCATTCTTGGTTTTGAAATGAGGTTATGATCATGATTCTATGAAACCTTACTTATATTGAAATCTAAGCTGAAGTAGAAATTTTCTGCTCTGTCTAAATCTCTTATTAAATATAAATATATCTATGAGAGATTAAGATAGTTATTACTTTGATTATATAACTCTGTTATTGTAAGTTTTAACTAAGCCATGGGTTTGTAGATAATACTTTCAAAATTGTTAAAATAATTTCATTCTGTGTAGATAATTTTACTGGTTCTGAATGTAAAGGTTAACAAAATTGGGGTTTAAATGCCTTTATACAATCTAGCTTAGCTGTTCTAAAACTGTGCTTATACTTAACTTGTAAATGAAGTTTCGGTTTACTAACTATAACTGTTTGTAAATGTTTTATCTATTGGATTAAATACTACAACTTATATAAATAACTAAGTACTTGTCTTCTAAATTTATTAGTAGATTGTGAACAATATAAAAATACATCATTTCTAGTTTATGCAATAATCGAATATACACAAAGATTCAGTCATTCTGGTACTCCTAATCAGACATAATTCCATATCTTCCTGTACTAGAGTACGCCATCTTGGTGAGAGGAAAAATACAAGAGATAATTTAATTTCATTTCCCTATATATTGGTTTCTATGCAGATACTTAATCACATAATCATTGAATGTATACCAATTAGATAAAACCTTATTTTAAATACTTACATCTTACTTAAACATAAGTAAACAATGCTACAATATATATTTAGAGTTGGAACCTGGATGTGTTGCAGAAAAGGGACTAACACCCAAGGGAGACTATTCCACCCAACCTTTTCTTGAAGTAGCCAAATCACTTGCTTAGGACCCATGAGTTTGTTCACTGAACCACTAGGACAAAGATCTATGCCACACAATAGTCTTCTGCAGCTTAGCACTCAGTACCAGACTTAACTCATCAATTCACTTTAGTTATCCCCTCATCAAATTATTTGTGTGTCTGACTTTTCAGTTTGCCACAGTCACAAAGTATATTATCTCATAAATCGGAATAAGTGGTGAGCTTCCTTCTCAATTTGATGGTTTATGTAAGATTTCCTAGGTCTTTGTGTTAGTTTTATAATTTAATGAGACACCAACTCAGTTCCTCCTCTCAGGGAACATTACCACTTTTTGAGGGATTATGCTCCTACAACAGCTAGAAAATGAATGCTAGTGCTGCCACTTGTCAACCAGCCTTCTACAACTGCTCCTTCCTTCTAGTGGGTTAGTGAACACTCATTTAACAGTATCCCCTGAATAGGTGTCTCCTTCAATTAACCAATGTAGATCCAAACCCTAGGCTCTATCAAGCGCCGAGATGGATCAAATATCTGGGGGCGAAAAGATATTCTTAGATTTGATTCAAACCAAAAGACACATATTTTTATTTAAGGTCCACATATAATATTTTTATTATTAATATTTAATATTAGTTATGGCCGACATATAATATTTTTTATTATTTTTTATTTTGTTAGGAATGAATATTGCATCATTTCCCTACACATGGTTTTAAAACCATATGGAAGGCCCTCCTACAACCATGGGTTGTTTAGGATGCCTTGCACATGGTCTTAAAACCATTTGCAAGGCCCTCCTAAACCATGTACAATAAAACCATGGGTTGTTTCTAATGTCTTGCACATGGTTTTAAAACCATGTGCAAGCCCAACATTTGTTTGTGGATAATTCAATTTTGTGTTATTTTCTTGACCCACATTTTTTTTACGGATAATTAAATTTTTACTTTTTTATTGTTTTGTTAGGTAGAAAGATTATAACATCTCCCCCATATTAGATTCTTTTATTTTGGCCTATTAGAAAATTTATTTCCCATAATATTCACTATCACTATTATTTTTTGCCGACATGTTATAAACGTTACATCACGTTACAAGATCTCTCCCATAATATTAACTATCACTATTATTTTTTGCCGACATGTTACAAATGTTAGTAACATTACATCACGTTACAAGATCTCCCCCATGCTGGGCTGTAGAGCGCCCCTTGGCACAATTATTAAAATAAATAATTCTTCAATTACATTCATCCTTGACCCACTTGGTCATACACTTTACAATAAAAAATTAAAAAAAAATTTCGCTGAAATAAATAATAAATATTTATTTTTTAGTTTTGGGTATGTTACAAACACCCCCCCTTAATCTCAACAACGTCCTCTATGTTGCTTAAGTTATTTTGATTCTTCTCGGAACAGAGTTGGATATGCCACCCACATATCACTCTCCAATTCCAAGGTCACTTCATCTGGACAGAGGTGTTTCCACTGCACCTTTAGCTATCCAATGGTGTGATTCCAAAGAAAAATTTCCCTCCTGTCGAGAATACAATATGGTTCCACTAGAATATCTCCTTTTGGTTCTACCTGAATCACATTCTAGTCAATCACACGAGTAGCATCATGTATATACTTTTTCAAAATAGAAATGTGAAAACATTGTGTATCCTAATATTAGGTGGCAAAGCTAGTCGATAAGCCATTGGACCCACTCTTGTCAATATCTCAAAGGGTCCACAAAAACTGGGTGCTAATTTATCACAACTCCCTATTTTAAATGAGCTCTTTATTAGTTTCACCTTAACAAACACATGCTCACCTACTTGGAATTCCTTAAAAGAGTTCTTTTAAGGTTAGCATGACTCTTTTTCCTGTCTTGAGAAGTTTTCAAGTTGCCTTTTACATGTTTCACTATTAGTTCCAATTCTTTTAACATGTCAAATCCTAACATCAACCGGTCTACTGGATTACTCCATTTAATAGGAGTATTACACTTTCTACCATATAATATTTCAAAAGGACTAAGCTTTGCTGAAGCTTGATAATGGTTATTATACGCAAATTCAACCAAATGCAAATAGTCTTCCGACTTCTTGGGATAGTCTCTAACATACATTCGTAACAAGTCTTCTAATAATTGATTGACTCTTTTTGTTTGTCCATTTGTTTGCGGATGATAAGTAGTACTGAAATTCGATTTAGTATTTAATCCTTTAAATAAAGTTTTCCAAAAATTACCAGTAAATTTAGGATCTCTGTAAGAAATTATTACTTTTGGAATTCCATACAGACGAAATATTTCTTTCATTAAAATGTCGGTGATATTAGTAGTTGTATAAGTTGTTTTAACATGGATAAAATGTGTTGCTTTACTTAATTTATCCACAACTACCATTATTGAATCATTATGTTTCTGGTTTTAAGGTAAACCAGTTGCAAAGTCAAGATTGATGAATTCCCATTTCCAATTTGGAATTGGTAATGGTTGTAAAAGGCATGTTGGGTGTTGATGTTCAACTTTAACTTACTAGAATTTGAGACACCTAGCTAAATCTTCAGCAACCTCATTTTTCATGCTAGACCAAAAGTACTCTTTTCTTAACCTAGCTATCATCTTCTGATACCTCGGATGTCCAGAATAAAGACTTTTGTGAATTTCATTCAAAAGAAGCAGCTTAAATTATAGTATATTTGGTACATAAAGTCAGTTTTTAAACAATATTAAACCTTTTTCATTAAAACTGTAATCTGTAATTATATTTTTAGATATGTTCTGAGTTATCTTTTCTTTTAAATTCTAGTATTCTGGATCCTGCTTTATTCTTTCTTCCAATTTATCTTCCAAATCAGTTTTATAATTGATAATGGTAACTATAAAACTTATTACTACATTCCTGCTTAAGGAATCAACCACTTTATTTTCTTTCCCTTTAATATGTTTGATTTCAAAATCATATTCGCTAAGGAAAGCTAGCCATCTAGCTTTCCTTGCATTTAGATTTTGTTGATGAAACAAATATTTTAGGATTATGTTATCAGACGTTAGTAGAAATCCTTTACCTATTAAGTGATGGCGCCACATTTTTAAAGCATGGATTATTGCAACCAAATCTAATTCATACGTTGCATAATTCTTTTCATGAGTTTTTAATTTTCTTGATTTGTATGAAATTGCATGACCTTCTTGTGCCAGTATTACACCCAAGACATCATTGCATGTATCAGTGCATACGACTAAATCTTTGTCTGGGTCTGCTATTTTTAGAATGGGAGCCGTAGTTAGTAATTCTTTTAGTTTATTAAAACTGTCTTCACATTTCTGATCCCAAACAAATTTCTTACCCCTTTTCTGTAATGAATTTATAGGATTTGCAATCCTTGAAAATCCTTCAATAAATTTTCTGTAATAACTTGTTATTCCCATAAAGGATCGCACATCAATTACGTCCTTAGGAACATACCAATCAATTATAGCTTTTATTTTATCCGGGTCCATTGGTATCCCTTCTTTGGATATTATGTGCCCTAAATACTATATTTTATCTTTATAAAAATCACATTTGCTGAACTTAGCATATAACTAATGTTCTCTTAACACTTGCAGAATTATCTTTAGGTGTTCATCATGTTCTTATTTTGTCTTAGAATAAACTAATATGTCGTCTATAAATGCGACTACAAATTTTTCTAAGTACTTACTTAGGACATTTTTCATTAAGCACATAAAGGTTGCTGGTGCGTTAGTTAGCCTGAAAGGCATAACCACAAACTTGTAGTGCTCATATCTTGTTCTGAAAGCATATTTAAAGATGTCTTCATATTTAATCCTGACTTGGTGATACCCAGACCTTAAGTCGATATTGGAGAATATCGTCGCTCTGCGTATCTGATAAAATAGATTGTCAATGTGGGGTAGAGGATACTTATTATTAATCATCATTTTATTAAGTTGACGGTAGTCTATACATAGATGCAGAGTACTGTATTTATTTTTAACAAAAAGGATCGGTGCTCCCCAAGGGGATACACTTGGTTTTACATATTGTTTGTCTATTAACTCTTGTAATTGTAATTTTAGTTCATTTAGCTCCAATATTTTCATTTGATATGGATATTTTGAATTAGGTAACACTCCAGGAACTAATTCGATTGTAAATTCTAGATCTCGTTTGGGAGGTAATCCTCGAATTTCTTCTGGGAATACATCTGTGACATCTTGCAGGATCAGAATATCCTCAAATCTTGGTTTATCTTTTTTATTGATTTGTTCATTATTTATAATGTGTAGAAAAAAGACTTTACACCCCTTCCTTACATACTTTTTCATCTGTAAGGATGAGATTTGTCTAACATATATCTTCCTGGGTATTGCTGTGACAATAATTCTTTCTCCTTCATTATTCAAACAAGTAAACGTTTTATGAAAATAGTTTAAAATCACTTGGTGTTTTTCAAGCCAATTCATTCCTATTAATACATCATAATATCCTAAAGGTAGCACATTTAGCTTGACCTGAGTTTCAAACTGAATCATAAGCAAATTACAATTTTCAACATAATTGACCACCTTTCTTTTAGTTCCCGTGGCTAACTGGACCAGCTAAGATTTTTCAAACTTTTTTAAGGATAAGTTTCACTTTTCCACTATGATAGGGGATATATAACTTAAGATAGCACCTAGATCAATTAAGACATAAATAGAAAAAAAATGTATCATACCTTGCACTTCCACCATGGAAGTCTGGTGATCCACCTGTCGGTTCTCCAGAGCTGCATTTATCTTGTGCATATTCTTTTCCACATATCCAACTATTCCTTCTTCCTAGACAATGTGTATGTTGATGATGTTCCCCTTCTGGTTGGGACAGTACTTGGCGTACTGCAGTTCTTGACATTCCTAGCATTTGACCAATTCCCTTTGTTTAGTATTCTTAACAAAGTTGTTAGGAATATTTGTGCCTTTTGATGCTGTAGTATTCTAGGGTACTCTATTCTTAAAATTAGTTTTTTCTGATAGTTATTCTTGGAGAAGTTCTGAGATTTACTACCAAAACTCTTGTTTGACTTGAATCCTCTTCTTCTTTGGTCAAAATGACTTGTCTTTTTAGTCTTCCAGTTAGTTAAACTTTCCCTTTTCTTAGTCTTCTCATAACATAAATCAACCTTTCTCATAGCTTCCTCCAAATTTTTCGAATTATCAAACTCAATCCTATCCTTGAATATAGTAGGTAAACAACTTTAAAAACCATTGGATTTTAGGATTTTCATCTATTATGTAAGGTACATATCTTATTAGACTTAAGAACTTGTTGCTCAACTCTTTCATGGACATGGAACCTAGTTTTAATTCATACAAATCCTTGGCTCCTTCAGCATAATAGTGTTCAGACAGAAACTTTCTTTTGAAGTACTTCTTAAAAAATATCTAGGTTAAGTACTTCTTTTTTATATTTTTTACCCTCTTTATATCTTTCCACCATATATCCGCTTTTCCAATCAAATTGTAAATAGACATCCTAGCCTTTAGTCTTCCAGAATAGTTATAAATCTAGAAGTATTTCTTCATTCATAACAACCAAGCTTCTGCTTCCTCTCCCTTCTCTACTTCCCCATTAAACATGGGAGGATTTATTTTTTTGAATTCTCCAGAAATCTCTTTGTAGGGTTTATACTTCTTTCTTCTAGGTTTTCAGTCACTTTCAGTGCTATCACTTATGTATCTTTTCCTTTACCTACATTGTCAGATCCCTGCCCTTCTACCAGAGAGAGGACACGATTATGCTGCTATCAATCTGGGAAATCTAAGCCCCATAAACGTAATATAAAAATGCATTGAAATTTAAAACATAAAGAGATGCATAAATAATTATCATACAATGGAATAAAAACACATTCCATTCAATATTTCAGCATGTTCATATTATTTCATAAACAAATATAGTTGCAGAGATAAAATACACAAAAATACTTATCTTGAAAGAATCTTTTCCTGCAACCAGCTATGTCTCTACAATGCTCCACCCACCCATAGGCTAGTGTGCTCATCGATATATCAGCAGCACTGCCATCCTCGAGTTGGGCATGATTCCCACCAAGAATAAGGGAACTACAACAGACTCACACAATATAATTTCTAGGTTTGAGGAAAAACAATTTGGGAAACAAAACGAATTGTCAAGATGGGTAAAACATCCCCCTAACAGAAATTTGATTTCTAGAAATGGTTATGGAATTCACACGGGAAAAACAGACTAAACAACACCCAAAAATCGTGTGTCTCTTCTCCCACTCGCTTGGCATTACCAAAAACGATTTCCATCTTGGAAAACAATGAGGAAATGTAGAAATGTCATGGTGGAGACGACCTAACCACTAATCATTACAAAAATGATTTCCCATCCTGGGGAAAATGAATAAAATAGCTTCCCATGTGAGGGAAAACACACACAACAAATAAAAAATGTGAATGCCACACACATGAAGCTCCCAGTTGCTTGATAGATCCCCAACGTGGATGAATGATGGGTGAGAAAAATGCTTAGGAGCCCCAAACATGAAGGAAAACACAACATACCAAAAACATGGAGGAAAAAGAGCTCTCCAAGCTTCCCCTCCATGAGGAAATTGAGGAAGTGGGTGAACAACCAAACGGCCATGCCTTTTTGGGTGTTAACTTGCCCCAAAAGTAAAAAAACGTTTTTCCAAAAATGCATGCTTCCCCAAATTCGAATTTATGACTCCTATACCTTTCCCATTCTCATGCAATAACTAACCCAACCAATTTCTGATAGAATTAAATGATTGGGAACAAAAGAAAAATGGGTAGTTGACAATTTGATGGGTTCTCCCTTTTCTATTTGAATTTTCCCCATTGGCCCAAAGGTTTGAATATCCATCCCCATTATCCTTAGGAAATAATTCCCCCATCTCTTTTAATGTTGCATTGACATAACTGGTTGTGGGTATTTAATTAGATTGCATATTTATATGATGACCAAAATTATAATGTGTCGGTGTTGCTGCCGCAACTTTTCTTCCCCGATTTTATTTTTACTTAAACTCTAGGACCCCTCCTCATCATTTTGCTTGGACTGATTGTTAAAGGCTCGTCCCCTCAAGCATATCTGTTCATCTTGAATTTGAATGCCCGCTATTTTGTTTGCCTCGTTCAGTTTAGTTTGGGTCATGTGGTCTGTTTAATACCCATAGAACATGAAAATGTTGCCTTCAAAAAAAAATGTTTTTTTTGGCTGCAATTTATCCTTAACGCTATTGGTTTGCGCTTTGGATCGGACCTCTTTCGGAAGATGCTGAGCCTCAACTCACCCGCCGTTGCGGCTCCTTGATCAAGCTTTACGCCCGATTGGAGTTTCACCCGACGCCCGATTCGTTTGTTTCGATCGCTTGCTCCTAAGTTTATAATTGCCCACCGTTGTCGTCGGGAGGATAAAGTTAGTTCTCGATTAGAGTTTCACCCGACGTCTGACTCATTGCTCTTTTTCCCCGCTCGCGTCACTCAGCCTTTGCATCATCCGTCGTTGCGGGTAGTAAAGCAATCTAGCCTCCAATACCCTCCTTTCCAGCGTCCGGTTGCCTTTATCGCCCATGTTGTCACTTACCTGGTTCTTATGCTCCTCCGTTGTTGCGGCTCTTGAAAGCCTTGTCCCATCCGATGCAAAAGTATTTTCCCATCCGATCCAAGTATCGCCCGACCGCCGATGTATTTTTGCCGCGAGTTCTCGCCCGGATGAACCAGGACAGCCCCTTGTGAATTTATCAGTATGGTTAGAAATTTTAGATGCCTAACATCTCAATTTAGTGGATAATGCACCAAATTTGTATGCAGAGAGAATCCCATAGATCGCTGAAGCAACGTATCGCAAAGAAAAGGACAACATAAATGAATGACAGAGGCACCGACGAGGCATTTTCAGCAGTTACTGTCAGAAGATAAACACCTGTGGAAATGATGGGGGAAAACGTAACGACCAGAGAGGAAACTGAATCGTGAAGGGTTCTGAAAGATCACACGCTGAGGGCAGCTCAGGAGACAGGAGTTGCGGTTTAAATAATAGGAAGCCTGACTGAAAGGGGGCTTTTTCCCCTGGAAAAAATTGTAATGTTTGCTTGTAAGAGGAACTACTTCGTTTTGCAAAAGGAAACTGCAAATTTACCTGGTTGGAGAAAGTGAAATGGGATGTATCTATGCATTTCAATGAATGATGTTGAAAAGGAACTATTTCATTTTCAGCTGCTTTTCATTTACTGTGAGAATGTTTAGTTTCTTGAACCTACGTGCTCTTATTAAATGTTCTTCGGTATTTTCATGATCTTTCCATGTGAGTAATATTGGTTTTCATACAGCAATCGACTACCTGGTTATTAAATATCTGTGATTGTTCATGTGTTTGAATGGAGTATCAGCTAACTGTAGTCCTTCATACCGCATGCACAAAAATTGAATTACTCACTTAAAATTGATGGCTCGCTCCCTAGGGATAGTTTAGATAATTAGCTTGTTTCTTATTGTATGTGATTTAGTTGCCTGCGGGTCTAAGACGAGAGGTAAGAACCTACGCATCACATCGTGACCGCCCCTCACAGTCTAATCACCTTGCACTTAGTTAGGCACGTGCATTTCATCTCTTAAGTTAAAATACAAAAAAAAATTCGGTGGACCGGGCCGCAACCGGTAAAACTTTGTTTTTTTTTGTTACTTGACTCACGGTAGCCGGACCGCGAACCAGACGGATTCCCTATACAAAACAGTCAGTGGGCTAGTTGGGAACGCTGATTGGGGAGAATCCCTTACTGTTGTCTCCTGTGAATTTCCAGGCCTCAACAGTTTTGGCGCTAGAAGGAGGGCCGCCAGTGCATGGCTGGCCGAGGAAACCCGTTTTACAGAGAACATTCCCCTGGTTACAGTTCTGAAAGTAGTGGACCGCGTAATTCATTTCCAGAAGAAGAAAACAGAGAACATCTATATCCTGTTCGCAACGAGATTGTAGATGATCTAAGAAGACATACCCGTGCTTATGTAAAGAAGATCGGAGGGTTGCCAATTATTCCCGAATTGCCTAGAAGAGAGTACAAGAAGAAAGACCATCCTCTAATTGAAGATTCAGTGTTGGTTGGAGACTGGGAAGAGCTTGTGGAAACTGCCTTACAGGAGGTCGAATTTCCTTTGAACCAAATAGGACCAGACACTCCTTACAGCTCTCTTGTTCACACCCCTATTGGTTCACGTCCTCACACCCCTATTGTTTCACCCCCTCACTCTCCACCCAGACTCATGGCCGGTGTTAACGCCAATCAACCCCCACCTAATCCTCCACCACCCGCATGGAAAGCTAGATCGCCTTTGAATCTGACCCCACCTTTGCACGACCTACCCCAAGCCTTTGAAAAGTTACTGCCCAAATTTGACCCAAACGAAAAAATCTTGGTGGACGATCATCTACAGAGTTTCTACTTGGAATTAGAAGGTCTAAGGGCTGGGGAGCATGAAGATGTGGTTTGTAGACTATTCCCGCATACCCTCAAAGGAGCTGCGGCCTCGTGGTATTTTGGATTGCCCGCAAATTCTATCCCAGACTGGGATACTTTCGAGAGAATATTCAGAAGTAAATATGCCGTCCAAAAGACTCACGCTGCCCTCATGAAAGGACTGTGTGCATTGAAGAAAGAGAAAAAAGAAAAGGTGCACAGCTTTACACAAAGGTTTGCGGCATATCTAAAAAATTTCTCTGAAATAGATAAGCCTTCAGACAAAGTACTGATTGAATACTATACTTCAGCTTTGGGTCTTGATTTAGCCATGTTTGCAAAAGGTAGGGCCAATCCTACTTTGACGGAGACTTATGAAGAGGCAGAAGTGGTGGAGGCTGAAAGGGAGAGCGTCGAATATTATCCTGAACAGTCGGGGGAGAAAAGGAAAACCTTACTGTTTACTAAGCCCAAGGAGGAGAAAGCACCAGACTATGAAGGTATGGCCAAAATGGTGCAAAAGCTCTCTAACAAGATCATAGATTTAGAGAAAGAAAAGAAGCACAAAAGTTCTACAGGCCATACTCTAAGAAAAGAGAAGACAGCAATCAGACCCAACCTCCTCCTCAAAGGAATGCATCCATGAATTTGATAGACATAGGTATGGAAAACTTCTGTACTTTTCATCAGCAGCCTCACTCCGAAAAGAACTGTCCGCAATGGATAAATTCAATGACATTGGTCATGAATCAGATGTTGGATTCCAGACTGACAGAAGAAGATGATGAGGAGAGAAAATAAAATGTTGCTTCCACTTCTACAAAAGAACAGGAGGAAGAGACTATGGCATTATGGAGTTCTGTTTCCATGCTTGACTCTGAAGAGGAAAATACTCAAGGATGCAAAGAGGTCAGGGAAGCTAACGTGACAACTAGAAGTAAAGGGACAGTTAGTGATGACAGCCTTTTACTCCCAAAGATCAGGAGGCTGCAAAGGAATGTCAGGAAGAAGTTTTAGGACAAGTCCTTAGCTGATCAAATACCGGAATCCACTATTACTAGCCAAGACCCTAGACAAAACAGAACATCGCCTGAGTCAAATCAAGAGAACGTAAGTGCTGGTCAATATCAGCCCACTAGATCACAAATTGAATATGACATTGTTGAAGATTTGAAGAAGGTGAAAGAAAACGCCCCATTGTTTGAAATGTGCAAAGTACCTCAACAAAAAAAAAACTGTTGAAAGCACTTGAAACGTCTGAAGAGAAACTGCCCACTGAAAATCAGCCCCGGGATGAAGAAGAAATCGGAGAGGCTAGCACTGGAGGTATCTCTAAAAATAAACATCCACCTTTCCTCCTGACATTTGAAGTTTTCAATCATAACGTGCACAATTGTCTAGTAGACTCAGGGGCGTCAATTAATGTCATGCCCATATCGGTATGCAAGAAAATAAATGGGTAGCCTAAACCATCCACGTGGAGGGTGGTGCAATTGGATAGGACAGACGTTAAGGTGATTGGTGAAATGGAGGACGTCCTAATTCGCTTGGCATCTGATAGCAGAGTATGCCAAGTTATTAACATCGTAGTGGTTGACATACCAGATGCTTACGGCCTGGTCCTGAGTAGGGATTGGTCAGCTAAATTGAATGGGTATTTCGCTTCAGATTGGTCACATCTTTGGTTACCGTACAAAGGAAGTACCAATCAAATAAAAGTTTTGAGAGAACCTTACATGAAGTATAAAGTCACTCAATTGGATGAGAAGAATGTACCAGTTGAATCTGTATTGGGAAACTACTTTCTTGAACTTGAACCAGGGAATTATCAAGCGGAAGAAGCTAGCAGCACATTTGACACTCATCCTGATCTCCTTCATTTTTCTCAGGCTGATGAGTTTGACTGTAAAATAGTAGATTTAGCCGTAGGAGTAAATTCACTTTCAGTAGATAATGTTTTCTGGAATTTATACTTTGATGGCTCGAAGACGTTAGAGGGTTTAGGGGCCGGCTGCGTCCTTATTGATCCACAAGAAAATAAACACTTCCTTTCTTGTAGATTAGAGATTGAGTGTACTAACAACACAACCGAATATGAAGCATTATTGCAGGGACTCAAGAAAGCGATCGAGCTAGAGGTTAGTAATTTAAAAGTTTTTGGGGACTCAGAAATAGTTGTGAAACAAATAAGAAATCAAATACATTTTGTCTCCCCTCACTTGAAAGCTTACCAAAACGAGGTATGGGATTTGCTTAGACAATTTCATGCATTTAACATTATTTCAATCCCAAGGATAAAAAACGCAGCTGCTGATCTTTTGGCTACATCAGCTGCCAGGCTGGTTCCCACTAATAACAAATTCTCTATTGAATTACTTTTCACGCCTTCAGTACCGGACATGATCACCAACCTGCGAGTATTTGACGATGATCAGCAGATAATTGAATGCTTCACAAATGATGAAGTCTTTAAAGGGGCTATCATAGACGATGAGGAACATCAGGCTGAAATGAAATATAACAATTTCATTCCCAAAGGAGTCAGGACGTTGGAAAAAATGTTTGACTTGAATGATAAATTTAGAAGACCCGCTAATGTGAAGACACATAGCTCAACTCTACAGTTAGAGCTAATTAACTTAGGGACTGAAACGGATCCCAAGTTCGTGAACCTCGGCAAAAGTTGTTCACCTGCGGAAAGGGACAAGTTTCTCAGTCTGTTTAAGCAGTACAAGGATGTCTTCTCCTGGGCGTATGCAAATTTGAAAACTTACGATGCTGGTATTATTAAGCATATCATTCCTATTAAAGCTGGCGTTAAGCCATATCAACAGCCGCTAAAAAAAATGCACCCCAAGATGGAGCCGCTGATTCAAAGCGAGGTGAAGAAATTGCTCGACGCTAGGATCATGTTTAAGGTCAGGCATTCTGAATGGGTGTCAAACCTGGTTCCTGTCAGGAAAAAGTCGAGAGAAATCAGACTGTGCGTGGACTTCAGAAACTTAAACCGTGCCTCGGATAAAGACAACTACCCGGTACCTCCCATGGAGCAATTGCTTCAGATGGTTTCTGGTTCTGAAATGTTTTCATTGTTAGATGGTTTCTCTGGCTACAACCAAGTATTGGTATCCAAAGAAGATCGATTGAAGACGACATTCAGAACTAAATGGGGAACTTTCACATATAGAAGAATGCCCTTTGGACTGATTAATGCTGGCGCAACATTTCAGAGAGCGATGGACATAGCTTTTCGCGGACTGATTGGGCGAAGTGTGGTGGTCTACCTGGACGACATCATGATTTTTTCGAAGAAAAGAGGGGAGCATGCATTCCACTTAAAGAAAATATTCGAACGCTGCAGAAAATATGGTATTTCCCTCAATCCTAAGAAGTGCGTGTTCGCGGTTACCGAAGGCAAGTTACTGGGGCATATAGTTTCGAAGAGGGGTATATCCATAGATCCAGAAAGAATTAAGGCTATTGAGCAAATCCCTATGCCTCATAACAAAAAAGGGATGCAATCCTTCATGGGAACGATAAATTTTGTGCGTAGGTTTGTGCCTGATTTTGCCCAGACTGTTAAACCATTACAGCAGATGGTTAAGCAAAATACACAATTTAAGTGGACTGAAACAGAAAAGAATGCTTTCAGTAAAATCAAGACTGTTGTTGCACATGCGCCCTCTCTGAAAAGTCTAGATTTTGACAAGGATTTTATTATATATACATTTGCATCCGATGATTCATTGGCAGCCGTGCTTACACAAAAGGAAGACGGGGGTGATGGATGCCGAATTTCTTTTATGAGTACTGGGCTGCAAGGAGCTGAATTAAACTACCCAGCCATTGACAAACATGCATACGCATTATTTAAGGCAGTCAAGCAATTCAGGCCTTATATACTAAAAAATCGAACCAAGGTAATAGTCCCTTACCCAGCCGTAAGATCCCTTCTCATTTAAAAGGAATTGGGAGAAAGAAGGGGCAACTGGGTGACAGCCGTTCAAGAATACGACTTGGAATTCAAACCAGCCACTATAGTGAAAGGTCAAGGGTTATGCAAGCTGATGACTGGAAGCAGTAATGATGAAGAACAAGCATGGGATGATGAAGCTGAGTTGCATGTAATGGATATTTGTCCTTTATTTACAGCTCCTGAATCTTGGTATAGAGACCTTGTACATTACCTGCAGTCAGGGGTGTTTCCTGAACATTGGAGTTCCAAACAAAGAAGAGATTTGCGTCTAAAGTCAGCTTCCTACCAACTCGTAGAAGGCATATTATTCCGAAGAAACTATGATGGAGTCCTTCTAAGATGTTTGGAAAGAGAAGACGCTGAGAAAGTAATGTCTGAATTACACGATGGTCCGGCCGGCAGACATTATTCAGGAGACACTACAGCCCACAAAATCCTTAGGGTCGGTTACTATTGGCCAACGCTCTTTCGGGATGTACATGTGCACATCAGAAAATGTGATACTTGCCAAAGATGTGGTGGAAGACAACCTAGAGCAGCAGCACCTCTAAAGCCTGTAATGATTACGAAGCCTTTCGAGCAATGGGGAATAGACATCATTGGAGAAATAAAGCTGAATTCCTCCCAGCTACACAGGTATATTCTTACTGCAACTGGTTATTTCACTCGCTGGGTCGAAGCTATCCCCTTGCGCAAGATAAACGAAGACGAAGTCATCAATTTTCTACAAGATCATATCATGACCAGGTTTGGGGTTCCAAGTTCATTAGTTTTTGATAATGCTAAGTACTTTTCTTCCATTAATATTACTGCATTTGCTCATGAGAAAGGTATAAAATTACACTATTCCGCTAACTATTATCCGCAAGGGAATGTCCTGGCTGAATCCTCAAATAAAAACCTCATTAGAATCCTGAAAAAGACCGTCATAGAAAACCAGCGAAGTTGGAACTCAGCCTTACCCAATGCCCTGTGGGCTGACAGAGTCACCCCCAAGTCTGCAATAGGAGTGTCACCCTTCACCCTTGTATACGGTAAGGAAGCTATCTTTCCCCCCAACATCATGCTCCCATCTTCCATACTAGCTCAGGAATCTAGGGGGTCAGATGATGAGGTTCTCCAAATAAGAATATACAATCTTCTGAAGGCAGAGGAGGCCCGATCCAAGGCTAGAGAGCGTTTCCAATAGCAGCAGGAGGTAGTGAAGAGATGGTTTGACAAACATAAAGCTGGAAAAAGGGACCTGGAAGTGGGAGCCCTTGTTCTCAAATGGGATCATCCCCATGATGAGAAAGGGAAGCACACTAAGTTCCAACAGTTATGGGTAGGTGCGTTTCAAATCACCGCTAAACTTGGCCCTGCTACTTATATGTTACAGGATTTACAGGGATGGGAGGAGAACCTGCCAGTTAATGGTCTGGTTCTCAAACCTTATTTTTCTTAAGTTGTTTTTGAGCTTTCTGACTTGTACATAAATAAGCTGTGTTGAGTTATGATTTCATTTGTTTTAATTTGAGTCTTTGTTTTCAATAAAGTTGGTTAACTCGTGGTTATGTGGGGAACTCCAAATTTCTGGAAATAGTAAACATTTGTTGAATAGTTAGACTGTGGGTTTCCATGTGAATTCCTTCCACCAAATAGTTTCTCGAAATCTTTGTGTGCATTGAGGTCCTGTTTAAACCCCTGTAGCGTCAATTAGATTCAAAAGTCTAGAATACTATGTTGAGGTTCCATACTCTTTACACTTAAAATTCTGACGGGCGATGACAGGGGACCCACGGAGAAGAGAAAGATGAATAGAGTGTTAAATATAAATGATCCCATGCCAGGAAATGAATGCCAAAAGGAAGATAAGAGTCAGAATTCCTATGAAGACATCATGCTTCAAAGCTAAATCTAGATTATAAAGTACTAATTTGCCGACGATCCTCTCCGTCCGTGAGATGAAAATTTAAGCACATCGCTCACACAAAAGGGAACTATGGGATAGAGGATCCTGAATTAAAATTCAGTAAGAAAGGCACGCATGAAGACTCGCATTAAAAGGGGACAAAACCAAAAAGCATAAAAGTTGCTAAAATGGCATGGGAGTGAGGAAAAAATGAACGTTTCTGTTCATCACCTGCTACAATCCTGTGGTGTCCAATGCCGTCGGCTACCTGAAAGCAAAATTAATAATGAACTCATATTTTGGCCTCAGCAGAGTTATCCGGACTCTAAAATCTTGACTTTCATCGTCTAAACTAGACTGATATCAATGATTAAGGTACACACTTCTGTTATTGAGAAATATGTATAGCTGGAAGAGTTCAATGGATAAATTTGTTATGGAACAGTCTGCCATTCAAGAAAGAAATCACCTAGAGATCTAGGTTCACCAGGAAATCGCCAGTTGTTGCTGCCGCAACTTTTCTTCCCTGATTTTATTTTTACTTAAACTCTGGGACCCCTCCTCATCATTTTGCTTGGAATGATTGTTAAAGGCTCATCCCCTCGAGCATATATGTTCATCTTGAAGTTGAATGCCCGCTATTTTGTTTTCCTCGTTTAGTTTAGTTTGGGTCGTGTGGTCTGTTTAATACCTATAGAACATGAAAATGTTTCCTTCAAAGAAAAATGTTTTTTTTGGCTACAATTGATCCTTAATGCTGTTGGTTTGCGCTTTGGATCGGACCTCTTTCGGAAGATGCTGAGCCTCAACTCACCCGTCGTTGTGGCTCCTTGATCAATATTTACGCCCGATTGGAGTTTCACTCGATGCCCGATTCGTTTGTTTCGATCGCTTGCTCCTAAGTTTCTAATTTCCCGTCGTTGCGGCCGGGAGGATAAAGTCAGTTCTCGATTAGAGTTTCACCCAACGTCTGACTCATTGCTCTTTTTCCCCACCCGCGTCGCTCAGCCTTTGCATCATTTGCCGTTGCAGGTAGTAGAGCAATCTAGCCTCCGATACCCTCCTTTCCGGCGTCTGGTTGCCTTTACCGCCCGTGTTGTCACTTACCTGGTTCTTATGCTCCTCCGCCGTTGCGGCTCCTGAAAGCCTTGTCCCATCCGATGCAGAAGTCTTTTCCTGTCCGATCCAAGTATCGCCCGACCGCTGATGTATTTTTTCCGCGAGTTCTCGCCCGGATGAACCAGGCCAGCCTCTTGTGGATTTATCAGTATGGTTAGAAATTTTAGATTCCTAACATCTCAATTTAGTGGATAATGCAACAAAGTTGTATGCAGAGAGAATCCCATAGATCGCTGAAGCAACGTATCGCAAAGAAAAGGACAACATAAATGAATGACAGAGGCACCGACGAGGCATTTTCAGCAGTTACTGTCAGAAGATAAACGCCTGTGGAAATGATGGGGGAAAACGTAATGACCAGAGAGGAAACTGAATCGTGAAGGGTTCTGAAAGATCACATGCTGAGGGAAGCTCAGGAGATAGGAGTTGTGGTTTAAATAACGGGAAGCCTGACTGAAAGGGGGATTTTTCCCCTGGAAAATATTGTAATGTTTGCTTGTAAGAGGAACTACTTTGTTTTGCAAAAGGAAACTGCAAATTTACCTGGTTGGAGAAAGTGAAATGGGATGTATCTATGCATTTCAATGAATGATGTTGAAAAGGAACTATTTCGTTTTCAACTGCTTTTCATTTACTGTGAGAATGTTTAGTTTCCTGAACGTACGTGCTCTTATTAAATGTTCTTCGATATTTTCATGATCTTTCCATGTGAGTAATATTGGTTTTCATACAACAATCAACTACCTGGTTGTTAAATATTTGTGATTGTTCATGTGTTTGAATGGAGTATCAGCTAACTATGGTCCTTCATACTGCATGCGCAAAAATTGAATTACTCACTTAAAATTGATGGCTCGCTCCCTAGGGATAGTTTAGATAATTAGTTTGTTTCTTATTGTATGTGATTTGGTTTCCTGCGGGTCTAAGACAAGAGGTAAGAACCTGCGCATCACATCGTGACCTCCCCTCGCAGTCTAATCACCTTACACTTAGTTAGGCACGTGCATTTCATCTCTTAAGTTAAAATACAAAAAAAAATTCGGTGGACCGGGCCGCAACCGGTAAAACTTTGTTTTTTTTTGTTACTTGACTCACGGTAGCCGGACCGCGAACCGGACAGATTCCCTATACCAAACAGTTAGTGGGCTAGTTGGGAATGCTGATTGGGGAGAATCCCTTACTGTTGTCGCCTGCAAATTTCCAGGCCTCAACAGTCGGCTAGCACAAAATCCCACTGGCATCGATTTTAATCATCGAAACATAAAACAATAAATCAATGGTGGGGATTTTTCCTTTATCTCCACACCATGATTAATTACAATATTTACATCATATACATTTTTTGCAAACAGGGTCAAAACCAGGGTATTACAATCCTGCCCCCTTCAACAACATTGTCCTCAATGCTCATCAAAACTGAAGAAAAATGCTATCCTGGCACTACCTTAGTGCTTTACTAAATTGAACAAAAGGATATACTGGCGCTAGCCCATTTTCGTGCAAAATTGAACCAAAAATGGATGTGCCAATCGTATGGCATCCTCTAGTTCCTATGTAGCCGTATCGGGATCATTGTGCTCCCTTTGCACCTTTACCCGTACAATGGTACGAGTACGTGGAACTCCTCCAAGTCCTTGATTACATGCATTAGTACACAGCACAATATCTTTTTCTAGGTCTTGGAGAATCTTTCTTGTCATATTATAATATTTTCAATGTCTTTGGAAACCAACAATACCTAGGCTCAAGCCCCAAGCAATGCATTAATTCCCATGTTAGTATTCACAAGATTTTCCAAAAATCATAGATGAATCAGATGCACATGTATATTGACATAAAATAAACAAGAAGTTTCCAAGTGAACCAAATATTTATCTGCATAAGTATCTTCTTTTGGCTCCACAGGTGTCTGACTGGGCTTAATAAAACCATGGCACTCACAACCCTACCCCACCCCACACCTGGGTGGGCATTAAAGGGTAGTCAAATTTATACAATCCTAGGATCACCTGAAAATATCTTTCAACCGATATCTGATAGCTTTGCTTCAGATCCTAAAACTCCCTCTAGGTTCTCACCAAGCTCGGTGCCCCTTTTCTAGACACCACAACAAATTAATTCACATGTGAGATTCATTCCTATAAGGTGCAATCTATAACAATATTTCCAAAACCATGGATTCATCTTATGCTCATGTATATTTACAGAAAATCAACAACAACAAAATTTTGATTAGTAAACCAAATACTTATCTATATAACCTATTTAAACCGAGATCTGATAGCCCTTCTCTAGATCCTAACACCTCTTTGGGTGCTTAATGGCAGCCTCGTCTTAAGAGCCTAGCACCCCCTCCAGAGCTCATCAAGCTTAGGCACTTCCTTTCCAGACAGCAAAAGGAATCAACTCACTTGTTAGATTCATTTCTATAAGATGCAACCTATAACAAGATTTTCAAAATCTTGACCGCATCATACACGTATGTGTAATTACATAAAATCAACAAGGATTTGCCAAGTAATCAAATACTTATCTATGTAGAATCTCTCAACCAAGATTTGGTCAGCCCCGCTTCAGAGCCTAACACCTCCTTTGGAACTTAATGATAGCTCTGGCTTAAGGGCCTGGAACCTCCTCCAAGTTCTTACCAATGCTCAGGATCTTACTTTCCATACATTATAATACCTAGGGGTTATTCTCTTCACGGATGCCCCACTCTCGTGACAGTCCCCTTACGACATGAATGTGTGCGGAAATAAGTCTAATCGTATTTCTTACACCCTAGGCATCCCCAGTGATGCATACCAGTGCCTAGCTGGTAGGGGGGGTGAAGCTATGTACCCAAGTACATCCTTCCAGAGGAGCCATATTTCTCAAACACATCCTCCCAAGAAGCTATGTACTCCAAGGGAATACCACCATCATCTCACCTGTGTTACATATAAGCATGCAGTTCATATGATATGCCATCATAAAAAACATTCAATCATATATTTTCAAATCTATTCCAAACACATCCCTCTGAGAAGCTATGTATCCAAGTACATCCTTCCGAGGAGCCATGTGTACCCAGTACATATTTTCATCATATCACCTGCTTTACCTATAAGCATGTAGTTCATATGAGATGTCATCATTAAAAGTTCAATCATAGATTTTCAAATCTATTTCATGCATGGATAAATTTCCAATTATCAAATGATTAATAACATTGATAGTCAAATCAAAATTTGAATTCACATTTCTGCTTCCCACAGAAAATAGATTTTTGCAACCATGAGATCATCCTCATATTGTTTGGCTTTTGCAAGTGGGGAGTACTCATCCCTGACTTACACATGTTGCCAAAAATATGGACATTCACATACAACATGTCATCTTGACACCATTTTAAATAAGCCTAAAAGTTAATAATATTTAATTAACAATCATCAACAAAATTTAAAATATGAATTTCAAAATCTATTATGTTCAAAAGTTAGATTTCAGTCATGAGATCCTTCTTATAGCACATGGCAGTTTCCTGCCTTGGTTTCGGTGGGTACAACTAGACTGCTCTACTCAAGTCATTTTACCTGTAGTCTTCAGGAAGGGCCATTTCCTCATGGAACTACAAGTTCAGATGTAGGCTTCCTCAACCCATACGTGGACTCAACTTTTCCTACAAAATATCCTTCAGTGAGCCTCCTATAGTACCCTTCAAGTCCCACAAAATATCTTACATCTGTTAACTTTCTTGGTGTAGGACAACTCATCAAGGCCTCAATATTTTTTAGGGTCTACAAATATTCCTTTATTTGAGATAATTTGACTCAAATAATGAATTCTATCTTTGTAGAAGTCATAGTTGCTCAAATTTGCATACATTTGATGCTTCTTGATCAATTTCAAAGTCATCCTCAACTGTCCCACTTGTTTTTCCTCATCCTTTGAATAAGTAAGAATTTCATCAAGGAAAACAAGAACAAACTTTCCCAAGTACCTACTAAAAATATTATTCCCGAGGCATATAAATGTAGTTGGTGCATTTGTGAACCCAAATGGTACCACTACCAACTCATAAGATCCATACCTTGCTCTAAAGGTTGTCTTATGAACATCTTCATCATTGATCCTTACCTGATTATAATCAGAACCTAAGTCAATATTGGAAAACACCTTTGTTTCTCTCATTTGATCAAAGAGGTCATCAATTCTAGGCAAAGGATATTTTTCCTTCACAATGACTTTGTTTAGCTGGTTATAATCAATAGACATCCAGAGTGTACCATCTTTCTTTTTCACAAACAAGAATGGTTTTCCCCAAGGAGACACACTTTGTATGATATACAACTTGTCCAACAACTCTTGCTGGCATGTTCATCCTACAAGTTGTCTGGGACATTGGTACTGCTCCAGGCACAAGCTCAAAGGTAAAATTAATGTCACTCTTTGGAGGAAGCCTTGGAATTTCATTAGGAATAAAATTCCTAAATTCTTGTAGCATATGAAATCCCTCCAACCTAGGATTATCATACTCTACTGCATCCTAAACATGAGCTACATACACTTTGCAACCTTTCCTATAGAACTTCTTCAGCTGTATTGCTAAAGACTTCCTTTCAGATATCACTTTTGGAAATCCTTTCACAACCCTTAGGTTTCCTTCTTCATCAAAGCAATCAAAAGTATTGTTGTAACAATTAATCTTTTCTCTATGTGATTCAAACAAATCCATTCCAATGAGGACATCATAGGATCCAAGTGGTAGAACATTCATATCTGCACCGGTCACTAACTCATCCATGAAAAATGGATAGTTCATTACTACCTCACTAATCTTCTTCTTAGTTATAGTGGACAGCTAAACTAACCATGATATTCTATGCTTTGAATTCTTCAAGGTGCACATCTCAACAAGTCCAGGAGTGATATAGCTGTGAGTCGATTCAGGGTCGATCAAAACAGAAATAGTCTATTCAGCAATCTCACCCTCAACTTCCACCACAGTTGGGTTATGACCTTCTTGGTGGTATTCTAACACTGTACAAATTTTAGGAATGATCCCTGCTTCTTGACCCACAATTTTAACTTCTTGGTTTCTAGGGACTTGACCCTCATTCCTATTCTCAAGTGGACAATTCTTGCATAGATGGGGTCCTTCACATCCCCAACATTTGAGTGGTTCCTTTAGCTTTTCCCCCATCAATATAGTCAGCTTATTCACAGCTTGTGATGGCTTCCTTTGTTCCTTTAGGAGGTGATAAGGTTTAAAACCTTTCTTCCTTGGGTTAAACTCCTCATTCTTCCCGTGGGAATTTATCCTACTCCCTTCTATCTCTGTTAAGTGATGCCCAGAGTTTAGCTTCCTTTGTAGATCTGCCAAACTCTGTAACATGGTTGTAGTCAACTGGTTTTTCTCTACCAAATCCTTGACCAACTTTTAATTTTCTTCTTTGCAATCCTGCAACTTTGCCCTCAGGCTTCTTATGGTAGCTGCAACATCTGGGAAACTCTCTCATTCTCTTTTCCCAATAGCTTCAGTTCCATGACCTTGGATTTTTTAAGCTAGCCTTACATACCCTTCCCCATGTGGAAAAATCGATGCAAATGGGGTCCTCCACATCTCCATCATTGGAGTGGCTTCCTTCCCTTTTATGGGTCTCTTGGATTTCCCCCCATAGCATCTTTCCTGTGTCCACATGGATCATGTGCATCATCCATGCTGTTCATTTTCTTGGCGTTGATCTTCTTTGACCTCCTTGGTCAGACCAAGATCAACTCTTCAATATGCACTATGACTATGCAAAATGTGTTAACAACATCATTTGTTAGTCAATATCAGAAATTCAAACAATTACTTACCAATTGCTTCTTGTAAGCATGAACGATCAATGTGCCTTTCATTAGGTTGTCTAAGTTTAGCAATTCTGCTAATTAGAACTCCTTGTTGTTGTAGTTTGTTTTCTGCAACAATGAATGTCTCAGGGGGATGACAGGGGTCAAGGGGGCTTTGAAAACAAGGAAATATGGCGCATAACTTCATTTTCCATTTTTCATCTTTCTAGCACCTGCAATCCCACTGAAAAAAAAAAAACCTTCTAAAATTCTCTGTTTCGGTTGAACTCAACTTTTCCATCCGATCAGAGAACTCACCAAAGTTTTCTAACATGTTGGCTCGACTCACCTTTTCCTTCCAACGTGTTGGAAAAACTCATCATTTCCTTTCGATCGAAAAAACTCATTGTTTCCTTCCGACGTGTTGGCAGAACTCGTCGATTTCATCCGACGTATCAACATACTTGCCCTTTTTTTCCGATTGACAAACTCATCAAACTTTTCCAACGTATTGGAAAAACTTACCTAGTGCACCCAACATGTATCAGAAAACTCGTCTTTTCTTGCCGATATGGTATTTCTAACACTTAGAAAAATTTTGAAAATGTTTCTTCCTTCTTTCTACCATCGGTAAGACTTAACCTTTCCATCTGACACCTGTTAGCGAAACTCATCAAGTTCACCCGATACGTATCGACGGAACTCATTGATATGTTCTAACATACATCGACAAAACTCCCCAAGTTTTGTTGACACAGTTCATACTTAGAAAAATTTCAAAATTTTTCTTCTCTTTTCTTGTCATCGGCTCAACTTGCCAAGTTCTCCTGATGTGTATCGGCGAAACTTACCAAACCTAGCCAATGTATCAGCAAAAATTCACCAAATTTAATCACTTTTTCAACACTTAGAAATTTTTTGAAATTTCTTCTTCTTCTTCTCGTCAGATGAACTCATCTTTTCATGCCAATGCCATCAGCTCAACTCAGCATTTCAAGCTGACGATCAACTGAGCCAATGTGCAAAATTTCAAAACACTTAGAATTTTTAATTTTTATTTTCTTCTTTCTTTCCCTTCATCGGCTCAACGTTTTCACTGTAGCTAACACTGTTGTTGTGACCTTCTTCGGCTTGAATTATCCAACTCAACCAACATGTGTCGGCTCAACTCAGCTAATTGAGTCGAAACAGTTTACAATCCAACACTTTAATTTCTTTTTAGAAATTTTTTTGCTGGCCTGTGCTCAATAGAGGGTAATCCTGCCTTTGTCACTATCCATTTTCTTAGCCCAATGCTGCAACATGAGATCTGATACCACAATGTCACATCCCCACCCTTCTACCAGAGGGAGGATGTGACTATGTTGCTACCAATCTAGGAAATCTAAGCCCCACGAATGTAATATAAAATGCATCGAATTTAAAAACATACACAGATGCGTAAATCATTAGCATATAGTGGAAGAAAAACACATTCCATTGAAGAATTTAACATGTTCATAGTATTTCATAAACAAATACAGTTGTAGAGATAAAATACACAAGAATACTTATCTTGAAAGAATCTTGTCCCGCAACCAGCTACGTTGCTGCAACGTTCCACCCAACCATAGGCCAGTGTGCTCATAAATCTCTCAGCAGCACTGCCACCCTTGAACTAGGCATGATTCCCACCAGGAATAAGGGAACTACAACAGACTCACACAATATAATTTCTGGCTTTGAGGAAAAATAGTTTGGGAAACAAAACGAATTGTCAAGATGGGTAAAGAAACCCCCTAACAACAATTCAATTTCCATAAATGGTTATGGACTTCATGTGGGAAAAACAGACTCAACAACACCCAAAAATCATGGGTCTCTTCTCCCACTCGTTGGGCATTACCAAAAACGATTTCCAGCTTGGAAAACAATGAGGAAATGCAGCAAAATCATGGGGGAGGAAACCCAACCACTGATAATTCCAAAAACGATTTCCCGGATTGGGGAAAATGAAGAAAACAGATTTCCACATGAGGAAAAACACACACAATAGGAAAAAAAATGTGAATTCCACACACAGGAAGCTACCAGTTGCTTGAGAGAGCCCCAACCCCGATGAATGATGGGTGAGGAAAATGCCCAGGATCCCCCAATGTGAAGGAAAACACAAGAAACCAAAAACGTAGAGGAAAAAGAGCTCTCCAAGCTTCCCCTCTATGAGGAAATGGAGGACGTGGGTGAACAACCAAATGGGAATGCCTTTTTGGGTGTTAACTTTCCCCAAAAGTCAAAAAACGTTTTCCAAAAAATGGGTGCTTCCCCAAATTCGAATTTCTGAATCCTTACCTTTCCCATTCTCATGCAATAACTAACCCAAACAATTTCTGACAGAATTAAATGATTTGGAACAAAAGACAAAATGGGTAGGTGACAGTTTGATGGGTTCTCCCTTTGACATTTGTCTTTCCCCATTGACCCAAAGGTTTGGATATTTCCCCTCCTTATCCTTAGGAAATCATGCCCCCATCTCTTTTAATGTTGCATTGACATAGTTGGTTGTGAGTATTTAATTAGATTTCATATTTACATGATGACCAAAATTATAATGTGTCGGATAGCACAAAATCCCATCGACATCGATTTTAATTGCTGAAACATAAAATGATAAATCAATGGTGGGGATTTTTCCTTTAGCTCCACAACATGATTAATTACAATATTTACATCATATACATTTAATGCAAATAGGGTCAAAACTAGGGTATTACATATGTGACATTGTTTCAACCTATAAAGAAGATTCATTATCCTAATATTTTTCTTTCTTTCCTTTACGTTTATAGGACACTGTTTCAGAATAAGCTTCGATATCATTTCTTTTATCTTTTTCCTTGTTATGTATTTTTTATAGTAGAATTTCATTTAGCTCCAAAATTCTTTCATTATCATGTTTCACAGTTTGTAGTTCATCTTTTAACTCTCTGACTGCCTGTAGTAATTCTGTATTATTCAATTCTAAATAAAAGTTGTCAGGTTTATTATGCTGATAACCATTTTCAGCACAGGCTTCAACATTCTCCATTTCCCGCAAAACATATTTTATATTTCTGGATAGAAATAATTGTAAAATAAAATTAGTACATTGCTTTTATTAATTATATGTGAGTGAGCCAATCAGGCCTAGTGTTGGAACTCTCTCTGATACCAAATGTAACATCCCTTAATTTTGTAGATAATTTTTTATTTATTTACTCCATATAATATTAGAAACTCCTATACAATATTTAGATGGATGTCAATACTCACACTTCTTCTTGTCATGCATTATTGTTGTCATGTATTTAAGTTATTATTAACTTATTTAATAGGTGATCTATCGACATGACATTTATTTCTAACATACAAAAACTGTCTAAAATTTAACTTGTTGTCATAATAGAGTTTGTTGTCATGAGTCATTTGAGTTCTAAACCTGAGTTCCACAAGGGATGGATCATGGTCTTACTCAGTCGTTATGACTAATGCGTGATTCCTCTATTTTACTTATGTATAGTCTTTGAGGTACCTTGACACTACAAAAAAAATGACAACTAAGGTTTAAGATGTCATAAGAAGAAACGACGAACAACACTAAGGTTTGGACAAGGTTCTGGTCCTAAACCCTTTTTATTCTTCAATGTTTAACAACCATAAATTAAAGCAATATTTTTTTTTGATATATTATAATGGTTCCATCCTCATTATACTAAATTCCAACCCTTTAACAATACAGGTTGTATCTCACATCGAGACATTGATATGCTAAGTATTACAATGGCGAAAGTTATCTAGATTCTAAACCTTACGATGGGGTATAACAGTAATTGTTGTAATATGAACTATATAGAAAGGGGGTGATGATATTCTAAAGACAATCATGCTTTGAATAAGCCCTTTTTCTTAGTACTGAAACACTAGTGGACTTAAGTGTGATGGAGAAAGGGAGGGTATGAGTCATAAACTCGCCCCCTCTCAGACCATATGACAATGATCCACACTCCAGCTGTCGGCATCTTATGTACTATAAAAACCTAGAGGTTTTCAATGTGCTTTGAACAATATGCTAGTCTTTTCGATAGAGGTCTAGAGGATTTTAACCATTCCCTCATTTTCTCAAATGGCTTTCGGACACTTGACCCTACCGCTCAACTGTGTGCAAAAAAAAAATGGGAGAGCGAATAGACTCGAGTCTTACCACCTTCAGTATATGCTTTCGTTGATGGATTTTACAATTGTTGTGCTAACTAGATATTTCTGAAACTAAGAAGGTAAACTATTAATTGTAATCACCTTTTTGGTTTTCTTTAACTTGCATAACGATACAAAAGGTAGTTTAACTCTCAGTCTATGGATTGCAGGTACAAGGTTATTCTTTATGACGAGAGGTGTTTTGAGATTTCGTCAAGAAGAGCTCTCTTAAATGGGTGATATCCATGTCATTCCTTGCATGGCTCCAAACTAGGTTTTTACGGTGTGTGTTCATAGCGTTGGGGTTTTCCACTTTGTATTGTGTTGGCGATGTGGAAGTGATTCATCACTTTGTATATAATTTAATTTATTTACTGCAATGGTATTTTATCATTGTGGAGTCTTTAGATGACTATGCCACTCTCTAATAATTTTGTTGGTTCTAAACTTGTTTAAGGAAGTAAGTACCCATAAGGGTTTCGATACTACAACTTAGCTTATTTCACCAACTTGCGACTGTGTAAAGTTCAGACTGTATAAGAATCCTTACTTGGACAGCTACAAGATACTTGGTTCTAAACTTGTTTTAGGAAGTAAGTACCCGTAAGGGTTTCGATACTGTAACTTAGCTTATTTCACCAACTTGCGACTATGTAAAGTTTAGACTATATAAGAATCCTTACTTGGACAACTACAAGATACTTCTATATCTTATGCGATCAGTGATTTTCTTTTATTTTTATAAAATGCATACTTTTAACTTGGCTCTCTCTGTAAGGGCTCTGTGGTTTAGTTATTTGTAGTGCTTAAGATTCATGGCCATGGGCCTTGTTTCTGTCTATTTTGTTTTGGGCAAAGAAAGCCTTTTTAGATCACAGATTTGTTATTTTCGATGGTAAATCAAACTAGCAGCATTTGGATTTTGTTTTTAAGACTACTCATTGTTTGATTGTATTGGCTTTGTTTGGTATGAAGGAGAACTTAGTTTTCAATCTCTTCTATTAATGAAAATATTGGAAAATATTGTTAGTGAGATTTGAGCCCGTGAGAGATTTATATATTGTTTATATATTACTTTTTAAACTCAACTGTAATAATGAGTTCAGGTTGTAATATCTTACTTGGCGTTATTATTCACACTACTTTACTGTTTAATGATAAAATGAAAGTTGGATTATGAGATAAACCAGTGAAATATTCTATTCATATGCTCTGCTTTATCTAAAAGAATGGATACAGTGCTTTCAGCATGATTTACCCTTTTTTTATTACATCCTCCAATAGTTTACTAATCGTAATGTAATATCTCACACTAAAGGGTTATTATACTTGTTTATAGTGTATTATGTAGTTAACTTTTTGAAAGGGATTCGACTGTGAAATATTTGTTTCCTCAAGTAGATTTGGGAAACAGGGCCATAAGGCCTATACTGTTTCTTCTTTTAGACTTACTATAAGTTTCTATGAGGATCTACACACTAATACATAATATCAAAACTGCGACGGTTTTTCGTTGCTATTTCCATGTTTTGTCGTCTCAATTGCGACAATAACGATCGCGACATTTCATGGCACTTATTTCATGGATATAATGCAAACCTTATAAGCCATCGATATAGCGACAAAAATGGCCGCCACATGTCTTCTATATGGTGGCATTGAAATTGATTTTTTAGAATTCATTTTCTACGTTTCATCGCTCTATCAACAAATTTTTTCCCCTATAATGACGAAAATATGGCCAAAAACTGCCAGACAAAATCCAGTTTCTATGCCAAACCGTGGAACACGTTCGACGAACATTTGTCTCTTTATCAACGAATTATGGAATTTGAATAGAAATTTCTTCCACGCATTTTTCACTCTATCAGCAAATTTGTCATCCTTATAACGATGAAAATATTGCCAAAAACTACTAGGCAATTTTTTGTTTCCATGCAAAACCATGGAGCATGTTCGATGACTGTTTGTGTCTCTATCGATGAAGTTTGGAATTTGAACAGAAATTTATTCCATGCGTTAATCGCTCTATTGACAAATCTGTCGTCACTAGAACGACGAAAATATGGCCAGAAACTACTAGACAAAAAAAAAATTCCACTTAAAACCGTGGAAAACCAAACACTTTCGATGAAATATGCAAGTTGAACGGTAATTGTTCCACGAAACTTTGTCTCTATAGCGACAGTACTCCTGGAAAGCCACCCCGAGTTTCAATGGTTTTGCAATACCCACGGTGAAATTTTGTCGATATTGAGATGAAACTTGGAGGTTTAAAAAAAAACTAAAAAACTGTGGAAAGGCACCTTCCTTTCCATGGTTTTGGATCTTCAATAAGTGCTTATGAAAAAATACATACTATATTTTAAAGACAAAGAAATGGATAAAATATAACACATGAAAGGTGATTTATAGAAAAGAAATGTATTGGGAAAGTAAGATATGGGAAAAAACATATTGAAGTAATGTTTAATTATTGTAACTTCGAAGAATATTCTAAATATATTTAATGGTCCCCGATGCTCCTATCGGGAGAATCACTTGTATTTATTTGTACCTCAATGTTCCTATCGGGAGAATTACTAAAAGTCATGAGGAATTCCCCTCCATTGTAAGTTGGGTCATTAGTAACTTAATTGTGGTTACTCGAGCCTACATAACTGAGTTAGGATTACTCAAACCTACATAACTGAGTCAAATATTAAGTGAACGAAAGAATATAAATAGAGGTGAGGTGATTCTCATTTGAACACACTCACACTCACTTGTGTAGCGCATAAGAGAGAGAGAGAGAGAGAG
>LPNX010406445.1:180430-284026 GCA_001517045.1 Pseudotsuga menziesii
GGCATCTATATTGAGGAAGCTTTTGCTAGGTTTTTCCCTTTAGGGTTTTCCCACGATAAATCTGTGTTGTTCTTGTGATACTGTTTCTTTCACTTATCTTGTTTATAGGATTTTGTTATGAAATTGAAATTAAATGCTAATAATTGTATAAATTCAGGCCAAAAATAAATTAATTTTACCCACAACAATTACCAATTGATCATGCAAAATTGCTAACAATGGAGACTGAATATGGAGCTGTAACACAAAATTATATTAACTGAGTGTACAATAGACAACCCTGTAATAACATAGGTTGCTGAATATATATAATACATCAAGATATTGAATGCATAAGTAGGCATCCAAAACTAGCATAAAGCAGGCTTACCCAAAATAGGCAAATCCCCCATAGGTGTAAAAAGTTGATCCCAAATCTGTCATGAGGCTCACGAATTGGCAAGGGCGCATGGGCAAGATAATGAGTGGTGGAATGGAAGCTCATACATGCTTTTTCATGGAGGAAATAGTGGATTATGAAAGGGGCAAAAAACAAGTTCACCTCACCTAGTCTTGCTTTCCTATGTGCCTTAAAACACTGAAAAAGCAGGCAATAAAGCAGAAAAAGTAGAAGGGCACCTAGGAGGCCAGGAATAAATAAGATTTGATTCCTAAGGCTTTCCCAAGTGCTACATGTGTCAAATATGGAAATTTTGACCTCTATGGATAGGCAATTAGCAACTTGCACATGGTGGGACTCATGAACTAGGCAAATAAGACAAAAATAAATGAATTAATGTCTAAGTGGGTAATACTATGGGTTTGATTATTCTAACACCCCCCATTAATCCTAAATTTATGATTAATAAATCAAAAATATAGGGCCTAGCAACAAGGCTTAGTCACCCTTTACATACTGCAAGTCCATATGAACCAAGGAAAGAGGCAAAACCAACTTGGGAAAATCCTCCCTTAAACATGGACTGTAAAACAAAATTGTAGAATCTTGTCTCCACTCATGCCTTTGCAGCATGATCAGCAATCCCCAGCAGTGATTTGAGATTTCTGAAGGTCTTCTCACAAAATGATTTGGTCAAGATATCATCTACTTGTTCTGAAGATGAACAGAAGAGTAGGTGAATGGTGCCATCATGCACAAGCTCTCTGATGTAGTGCATGTGAATCTCAATGTGTCTGGTTCTCTGATTCTGAACTGGATCTTTGCAGATTTGAATTGTACTCTGGTTATCATAGTAGATGGTAGTTGAGTACTCAGGTTCGAAACCACACTCTCCAAGTAAACCCTACAACCATAAACACTGAGTTGCTGCATTAACAACTCTTTTGTACTCAGCTTCTGTAGATGAGAGTGCAATGGCACTCTATTTCTTGCTTGACCAGCTGATTGGCCCTTCTGCAAGCATGAACACATACCCTGAAGTGGACTTTATGTCTTTGATATCACCTGCCCAATCACTGTCAGTAAATCCAATCAAATCAAGATCAGATTTTTCCTTATAGAAGATCCCATGTGTCCTTGTTCCTTGAACAAAGTTAAGGATCCTTTTGGCTGCTTTCCAATGGATCTCATGAGGCTGATCCATGAATATAGAAGCCACACTTACTGCATAACAAATATCAGGTCGAGTATGTGTCAAATACAATAAACATCCAATCAATTGTCTATACAGTGTATTGTTTACCATCGGTGGAGAATCATCTTCCTCCATCTTTACTCCTGAAAGGAAAGGAGTTTTGCTTGCTTTGCAGTCTTGCATTCTAAATTTGATCAGAAAATCCAAGGCATACTTGGACTGGTGCACCTTTATTCCAGCTTTGGTTTGAGCAATCTCAAGCCCCAGAAATTGACTTAAGAGCCCCAAATCTGTCATGGAGAAGGCTTGGTTCATAGCTCCTTTTAAGGAAGCAATCTCAGCCTGTGAGCTTCCTGTAATGAGGAGGTCATCAACATATGACACAAAAATAATTAGTGAACCATTAACAGACTTCAAATAGACATTTGGATCTGATTTGCACCGAACAAAATTCAGAGATAGCAAGAAGCTATCTATCTTGGCATACCAAGCCCTGGGGGCTTGCTTTAGCCCATACAATGACTTTCTCAACCTGCACACAAGATAAGGGTTAGTAGAAAAACCTTGACGCTGCTGCATATATATCTCCTCAGTGAGATCTCCATTCAGAAAGGAACATTTTACATCCATGTGATGTACCTCCCATTGCCTTGAGGCTGCAATGGCTAGAGCTAGCCTAATGGAGTCCATTTTTGCCACTGGGGAAAAGGTCTCATTGTAATCGATGCCATGAACCTGTGAGTAGCCTTTAGATACCAACATATCCTTTTACTTTAGTGGTGAACCATCAGCAGCAAATTTGGTCTTATAGACCCACTTACACTGTACTAGTTTCCTCCCTAGAGGAAGATCCACTAGCTCCCATGTGTTGCTCTTCTGGAGTGAGTTGAACTCCTCCTTCATGGAAGCTTGCCATATTGGATCTCCTACTGCTTCTTCATATGTTTGAGGATCAGAATCCACCATCAAATATCATTTTTAAGCAAAAATAGGATCCTTCATGCACAGACCACTCTCAAATTGAGATCTAGTCCTCCTTGGGTCATTGGGATCCCCAGCTAGCTCACCTACTGCATGTAGTGTATTGGATGCCCATTTAGGCCTTGTGGGGATGTTTGGGTCTACAGTAAACTCATATCCATTAGACAAATCAGAATCATCATGTTCAACAAACTCTTTACTTACTTCTTGAGGTTCAGGTGGTGAAGAGGCTTCACCAATTTCCACTTTTGCAAGGGGTTCTTCTTCAAACTGAACACACCTTTCAATGAAGGATTTGTTTGTGCTCAAGTTTATAAAATTGTACCCTTTTGAATATTCAGAGTATCCAACAAAAATACACTCTTGGATTTGGGGCTGCAAAGCCTTCCTCTTCTCTGTCGAGATTCTAGCCCATGCCTTTGAGCCAAAAATCCTGAAATGGGTCACATCTGGCTTGTGCCCACTCCATGCTTCGAAGGGAGTCATGCCATCAAGATGTTTGTGAGGAACCCTATTCTAGATATAGGATTCACATTTGATAGCTTCGGCCCATTACTTTGGTGGCAAAGTTTTGGCCTCCATCATGCATGTTTCCATCTCCTTCAGTGATCTGTTCTTCCTCTCAGTAACACCATTTTGCTGTGGTGTGTAGGGGATAGAATGCTGCATCTGAATACCTGCATCTATACAATAGTTAATAAAATTAGAATTGACATACTCACCACCATTGTCAGATCTGAGGACCTTGAGTTTCCTTCATCACTAGTTTTCAACCAAAGCCTTAAAGACTTTGAATAGGACAAAAAATTCAGACTTGTGTTTCATGAAGTGAACCCAACGATACCTGGAAAAATCATAAATAAAGGTCAATGCATATTTGGCCTAACTCATGGACATATGAGGGAATGGTCCACCAACATCACTGTGAATCAGCTCGAGGGGTGCAGAGGTTCTCTCATGACTAGCTTTCTCAAACTTATGCTCTGGGTGTTTTCCTAGGATACAGCCTTGGCAGACTCCTTTGGAAAATTTTATCTTGGGAAGCCCTATGACCATTTCTTTCTCACTAATATCAGACAAATACTTGTAATTTAGATGGCCAAATATTCCATGCCATAGCTTGCTAGCTTCATTAGCATGGATAAGAAGAGCAGAGGGGTTTGAGTAAGGTAGGAAGTGTGAAAACATGTATACCTTTTGAGCATGATTCGCTACTCCTTTTGCAATGACTCTACCACTTGAGATTTATGTGATCTCAACTTCATTGGGGGAGAATATGACTTTCTTAGGATACCCAGTGTGGGTCATCTGGTACACTGACAGAAGGTTGGAGGCGAGACCAGGGACATACAGCACATTGTTGAAGTTACCATGATCAAGATCTATCCTTCCTTTGCCTTTACTTTCAGTGAGAGAGTCATCTCCCAGTACAATAGATGGTCCTTTCGACATATCCAGTGAGGAGAAGGCCTCCTTAGTCGAAACCATGTGTCTTGAAGCTCCAGAATCTATGATAAAACTGGGTGAACTTGATGTGCCAGCAGCTAAAGCATGAACTCTCTCTCTGTCATCGGAACTTGATCCTCCTTCTCTCTTCTTTGAGCTTTCTGGAAGGGAGATGCCATTCTTCTCCAGGAGATTGGTCAGCATATCAATCTGCTTTTTCATACAAGAGATTTCAGTGTGATTGCCCTTCGAACAGTATGAGCACTTGTTCATTTCACCTTTGTTTTTCTTCTTCTGGGTAATTTTCTTGGGACCTTGTTGATCCTATGGAGACTGCTTCTTGTCTCTTATTTGATCAGGTGGATTTTTAGCTTTCTTTTTTCTTTTTGAATCCACCCTCGAATATCCAGCAATCAAAGCTTGATCTTTGGATGGTTTGATGGTGCCCATCATCACCAGCTTGTCCTGTTCTTGTGTGAGAGATTCCATGAAATCTTTAAGGCTAGGCATCTTCCAGGTTCGAGCTGTGAGTTTTGTGGCATAGAAGGTCGAAACAAAGACTGAGTAGTTAGGTCCTAGCTTCTATAGGATGGCCAATACGAGCTGATCATCTTTCTTTTCTATACCACACTGCTTCAGCTGCAAAACTAGTGCTTTGAACTTGGAGAAATATAGCTGCAGGGATTCAAAGCTACTGGGACTCAGAGAAATCAACTCATTTTCGATCTGATGTCCCCTCATCTCATCTATCTTTCCAAAAATATCATAAATCTTCTCCCATACTTGATCTGGTGAAGTTAATCCATCGAGATGGAAAAGGAGGTCTCGGGAAATACTGAGACATAGGAGGCCATAGGCCTCATCTCTCCGAATGTGCCATTTGATCTTCTCTATAGCAGCATTGGGCTCTGCTTCTGTAGCCATAGTCACCCTATAGAGGCCTTTCTCTCTCAACAAGATCTCCATCTCTGCTTTCCATTCAAAATAGTTGAAGGGAGTCAAGATAGTTTTCTGTGAATCCATAGCTTTAGAAAATCTGTCCCGGCTGTCAGTAGAAGGCTCCCAGTCTTGATGTCGAACCTGCAAAACAATTTTTGAAGGAGAGTAACAACCTACAATGGCTTTTATTCCATGTATAAATTCATGCCAGCAATAGATTAATTTTACCCACAACAATTATCAATTGATCATGCAAAATTGCTAACAATGGAGACTGAATATGGAGCTGTAACACAAAATTATATTAACTGAGTGTATAATAGAAAACCCTGTAATAACATAGGTTTCTTAATATATAGAATACATCAAGAGATCGAATGCATAAGGAGGCATCCAAAACTAGCATAAAGCAGGCTTACCCAAAATAGGCAAATCCCCCATAGGTGTAAAAAGTTGATCCCAAATCTGTCATGAGGATCATGAATTGGAAAGGGTGCATGGGAAAGATAATGAGTGGTGGAATGGAATCTCATACATTCTTTTTCATGGAGGAAAGAGTGGAGGATGAAATGGGCAGAAAACAAGTTCACCTCACCTAGTCTTGCTTTCCTATGTGCCTTAAAACACTGAAAAAGCAGGCAATAAAGCAGAAAAAGTAGAAGGGCACCTAGGAGGCTAGGAATAAAGTAGATTTGATTCCTAAGGCTTTCCCAAGTGCTACATGAGTCAAATATGGCAAGTTTTACCTCTATGGATAGGCAATTAGCAACTTGCACATGGTGGGACTCATGAACTAGGCAAATAAGACAAAAATAAATGAATTAATGTCTAAGTGGGTAATACTATGGGTTTGATTATTCTAACAATAATATAGATTAGAATATGGAATTTTAACATGGTATCAGAGCTAACTTGAATAGGACAGCTTTCACAAGAGAAAAATCCCTCTCTCTCCCCGACAAAAAATAGGGTTTCAAAATTATTATTTTTTTTGGAAAAATAATTGCATGGAAATTTGTGCCCTCCCAGAGTGCATATATTGATCTTGGAATTGAGGTTTTTGGGTGAGTGAGTCTCCAGGAAATTCAAAACCTAGTTTTATAGCTGCACCAGAAAACTGTAGGACCAGAAAACAGTTGGAAGCTGCATTGCTAAATCTCGCATGTCTGATTTGGAAGGTGAAGACTTGAGATATCCAGAAACCAAACACACTAGTCAACTCACCTCATTCAAGCACATCTCTCTCATTCCATAGAATTTCAAATTTTGTGATTTTTTGACAAGATGGCCCCAAGCACTGACCTTGAGGACAAGCTAGAAGGCATAGAGAATTTTTGAGCATGGAAATACAGGATTGGCATCATTCTCCAAGAGAATGGTCTTGATAAGTATATCAAAGAGGAAGTTGTAGAATCCGAAGAAGCTGAAGAGAAGGAGAATCACAAGAAAAATAGGGTTAGGGCACAAAGGATTATTGCTGACTCTATCAAGGATCACTTGATCCCTCAAGTTTCATCCAAGAAGACTCCAAAAGAAATGTATGATTCCCTATCCAGAATGTATGAGGGTAGAAACATCAACAGACAAATGAATCTAAGAGCTCAACTGGAGAGCACCAAGACGAGTCATGGAGAATCCAGTAAGGACTACTTCACAAGGGTCTCTCAGTTCAAAGAACAACTAGACGCCATTGGAGACAAACTTGATGAAGATGAGATAGTTATGACTCCTCTTAATGGTCTCACTAGACCTTGGGAGTCATTCATCTAGATGATGTGTGCCAGGAAGGAAAGCATGAAGTTTGATGTTGTATGGGAAGATTGCATTCAAGAGGAGACTAGAGTGGAAAATAGAGAAGCCCTACTAAAGGAGGATGATTAATCCCTAGCCACTAATACCAAGAGAAGAAGAAGTCAACCCAACTTCAAGAATGGAAACAAGAGGGAGTATCAACCTCCTAGGAAGTTCCAGAAGACAAGAGAAGGTCTCCCTGATAGGGACTACTCTGGTTTTCAATGTTTTCATTGTGATAAGATAGAACACATTTCCAGAAATTGTCCTATGAAGAAACAAGAATATAAGAATAGGATCAACAACAAAAAAAGACATCATGCTCATCTAGCTAAATATGAGGACAAAGAAGAAGAACAGGAAGGACCTCCAAGCAAGCAAGCAAGCAAGAGAAGAAGATGCAGAAGAGTATGTACTATTCTCAGCACTCTCCGAATCTATAACAACTGGAGAAGATACTTGGCTTATTGATAATGGTTCTTCAAAGAACATGGTGGGGAAAAATAAGACTCTATCAAGACTTGAGGAAAAGAACTCTCCTTAGAAAGTATCTTTAGGAGATGACTAGCAATATCTGATCAAAGGAATTGGGAAAGCAACCTACAAGCTTGATTCAATAAATCCTCTGAAGATGAAAGAAATACTATATGTACCAGGTATAAAGAATAATTTACTTTCTATCTCATCTTTAGATAAGAAAGGATTCATATTTGCATTCATAGATGTCCAAGTACTCATGTGGCCCAAAGGGAAGAATATTGAAGATGTAGTTATCATTGGTCAAGAAGAAGGAGGCATGTATAAACTCAAGGGACATTCAGAAACAACCCTCATTCATGAGTCCACTGATCCTAGTTTAATAAGGAATAGAAGGATTTCTCACTTCAATTACAAAGCACTACCTCATGTGAACAAAGTAGTGACAAAATTACCAGACATGAAGATGAAACATGAAGGAATTTGCAAAGGATGTGTGAAAGGAAAGAAAATCAAGAATCCATTTCCGAAGAGTGAAACAAAAACAAAAGGTATGTTAGAATTGATTCATTCAGATATGTGTGGTCCAATGTCCTCCACATATTTAATTGGTTTCAAAAATTATATTACCTTTATTGATGACTATTCAAGAAATACATGGATCTACTTCTTGAAAGAAAAGAACGAAGTGTTTGAGAAATTAAAGGAATTCAAAGAATTGATAGAGAATATTTCAAACAAGAGAATCAAGACACTCCAATCAGAAAATGGCAGAGAGTATACTTCAAAAGAGTTTGAAGCCTTCTGTAAAGATGCTGAAATCAAGAGGGAAATAATCACTCCCTACAATCCTGAACAGAATGGTGTTGCATAAATAAAGAACATAACCATCATGGAGGTAGTGAAGACAATGATATATGGTTAAGATCTTCCAATACATCTATAGGTAGAAATAGCAAGAACTGTTGTCTACATACATAATAGAATATCTCACAGTGCTCTTGGATTCAAGACTCTAGAAGAGAATCTCATGGGAAAGAAGCCTGAGCTAAGTCACCTCAAGATATTTGGTTGTCCAGTATATGTTCATATACCAAAAGAGAAAAGAACCAAGTTGGACCCTTTCGGAAAGAAGGGAATATTTGTTGGATACTGTGAAGTGTCCAAGGCATTCAAAATTTAAATTCATGGATTCCATCACATGGAAATCAATAGATATGTAACATTTGATGAAGAAGAAGATATCAAGAGATCCAGAAAATGTCAATATGAAGAAGTATATGAGGAAGATGTACCTCCCAGAAATGTCGAGAATACATCCCTCCCTGAAGATGAAGTACCTGAAGAGCATGATATGACAGAACCATAAGAATATCCTACGATGAAGATGTCATGAAGGAGAAATCCTGGTTGGGAAAGAGAAATTATACACTGAGTAGAAAGATATGGAGCTCTTGAAAGCTCCATAAGGATAAGCAAGAAGCCCAAGCCATTTTCCAGCTATGTGGCTTTGATGTGTGATCTAGTGGATCAAGAACCTACAAACAATGAAGAAGCTACACAAAAGAAATAATGGGTAGAAGCAACGACTGAAGAATACCGGTCAATAATGAAGAATGATGTATGGGATATAGTTCCCAAACTAGAAGGAAAGAGTGTAGTATCCTCCAAATGGATATACAAGATAAAACATATAGCTGACAAAAGTATCAAGAAGTATAAAGCAATATTTGTTGCTAGAGGTTTCTCTTAGAAAGAGGGAATTGATTATGAAGATACATTTTCTCCAGTAGAACGGTATACTTCGATTAGAACTATGATGGCACTTGCATCCATGATGAAGTGGGACTTACACCAGATTGATGTGAAGACAACCTTCCTAAATGGTGTGGTTGAAGAAGAAGTATACATAGAAAAACCACAAGGATTTGAAGTTGAAGACATAAAGACTCACGTATGAAAACTGAAGAAGTCCTTGTATGGCTTGAAGCAAGCTTCTAGAGCTTGGTATGGAAGGATAGATAGTTTCCTAACGAGCTTGGACTTTACCAAGAGTAAAGTTGATCCTAACCTTTACTACAAGGTTATAGAATATGGACCTGTCATACTATTACTATATGTGGATGATTTATTTTTGACAGGGAATGAGAAACAGATTGTGGAAATCAAGAAGAAGCTCGCTGAATAATTTGAGATGAAAGACCTTGGGTTAATGCATTATTTTCTAGGTTTGGAAGTATGGAAAAGTTTAGAAGGAATCTTTCTCAAGCAAGGAAAGTATGCAGTAGAGATATTGAAAAGATTTGATATGTTATAATTCAAAGCCATGGCCACACGCATGGATTCTAGCCTGAAGTTGTTAGCTGATAACTCATCAGAGTTAGTGGATGTGACTCAATACAGATAGATTATTAGGTTGTTGATGTATCTAACAAATAACAGACCAGACATTTGTTTTGCTGTGAACAACTTGAGTCAATATATAGTTCAACCTAGACATGTTCACCTAATATCTACAAAACATGTGATGAGATATCTAAAAGGGACTATAGGCTTTGGTCTATACTGTGATGGAAACCATGAGTACAGATTGTATGGCTATACAGATGCAGATTGGGTTAGAAGTGTATCAGACAAGAAAAGCACATCAAGTGGATTTTATAGTCTGGGATATACTATGATTTCATGGTTTACCAGGAAACAGTCCAGTGTTTCTCTTAGCATGGCTGAAGCAGAATATATAGCAGCTTGCTCTACTAGTTGTGAAGCCATATGGCTTTGGAAGTTGATGTCAAGTTTATTCAACCTCGAGTTGGATACCATGATTCTATGTGATATCCAAAGTTGTATAAAGATGACGAAGAACCCAGTGTTCCACAATAGATCGAAGCACATAGAAATCCAGTATTTATACAATAGAGATATGATGCAGAAGGGAGCCATAAAGCTACAGTATGTGAGTACTTATTAACAATTTTATGATGTTTTGACGAAGCCTATGTCTTGGGTAAAGTTTGAATACTTTCGAGACAAGCTTGGTGTTGTTCAGAAAGACCTTCCTCAAAAGGGGGAGCAATGATGTTGCAATGGGATTGTATCATCCCTGAAAATTTGTCCTAAAGTGATCTGGTGACTTCAGTCCTCGAGAATGAAGAGGGATTGTATCATCCTGGGATATTTGTCCAGAACGAATCTGGTGACTTCGGTCCTCAAGAATGTGGTGGGATTGTATCATCCCTGGACACTTGTCATAAAGTGATTTGGTGGCTTCGGTCCTCGAGAATGTGGTGGGATTGTATCATCCATGAACTTCGGTTCATAATGGATCCGATGACTTCAGTCCTTGAGAATGTGGTAGGATTGTTTCATCCTTGAACTTTCGTTTAGAATGGATCCGATGACTTTGGTACTCGAGAACATGGTAGGATTGTATCATCCTTGAAGTTTTGTTCATAATGGATATGGTGACTTTGGTACTCGAGAACATGGTAGGATTGTATCATCCTTGAACTTTTGTTCAAAATGGATTCGGTGGCTTTGGTACTCGAGAATGTGGTAGGATTGTATCATCCTTGAACTTTTTTTCAAAATGGATCCAATGGCTTTAGTACTCAAGAACATGGTAGGATTGCATCATCCTTAGACTTAGTCCTAAAGTGATAGGGAGTGATTATCCCATAATAGAATCTGGTGACTTCAGTTGTCAAGAATGTGGTGGAATCACATCATCCCTAGACTTAAGTCCAAAAGTGATACGAATATTTTCATCTTCGTATTGTGGATTGCAAGTTGTTGATGATGATGATGTTCCTGATCGAAAGATCATAGTGTGATGATGATGATGTTACTAATCAAAGATCATAGTGTGATGATGATGATGATGATGATGATGATCGAAATTTCATAGTATGATGATGATGATGATGTTGATTGAAAGTTTGAAGTATGATGATGAAGTTGCTGATCGAAATATTAGAGTGTGATGATGATGATGTTGCCGATCAAAAAGTCAAAGTGTTGATGATGATGATGTTGTTGATCGAAAGGTCAAAGTGTTGCTGATCGAAAGGTCAAAGTGCTGATGATGATGTTGTCGATCAAGCGGTCAAAGTGTTGATGCTGCTGAAGATTGAAGATGAAGACTATATGTTAAAGATGATGAAAAGCTTGCAATGATTTATAGACGTATCACCTTGATGATGTTGATGATTCCCTCTCTCTCCTATTGTTGTTGTTGTTGATGTTGTTGTAAAATACCCTTCTCGTTAAGGGGGAGTGTTGAATTATTGTAACTTCGAAGAATATTCTAAATATATTTTAGTGGTCCCCGATGCTCCTATCGGGAGAATCACTTGTATTTCTTTGTACCGCAATGTTATTATTGGGAGAATTACTAAAAGTCATGAGGAATTTCCCTCCATTGTAAGTCAGGTCATTAGTACCCTAGTTGTGGTTACTCGAGCCTACATAACTAAGTGAGATATTAAGTGAACGAAAGAATATAAATAGAGGTGAGGTGATTCTCATTTGAACACACTCACACTCACTTGTGTAGCGCATAATATATATATATATAGATAGAGAGAGAGAGAGAGAGAGAGAGAGAGAGAGAGAGAGAGAGAGAGAGAGAGTTGTAGCTGGAGAAGGAGGAGGATCAGTCTTTTTGGGTTTTACCTTTTATCTTTTTGGGGCATCTATATTGAGGAAGCTTTAGCTAGGGTTTTCCTAGGATAAATATGTGTTGTTCTTGTGATATTGTTTCTTTCAGTGATCCTGTTTGTATGCTTTTGTTATGAAATTGAAATTAAATGTTGATAATCTAGCTTAGCATATGGAATTTTAACAAGTAAAAGGGAAAAAAATAAATGGGAAGTTCACGGGGGAGGGATAAAAAATTGTTAATTGACTCTAAAAAATAAGGCATAATGATTTAAAAAGTGCCCAAAAGTACCCAAAGTGGCCCTAAGCACCCTAATTATTGCCTCAAAAACTGTTTTCCCATTAGGATGCACAAATTCATAATAATTGGATAAAATACATAATTAGAGGCTAAAGTGGCACCTCTTAGAGCAGATTCTATGATAAGGTAGGAGGGTACATCTATAAAAATACCATCAATAAAATATGTTGTAACCACCACATGGATAGTATAAACATTAATTAAATGATATGCTAGGCACCACTGAGAGCTGATTTCTATGATAAGGTAGGGGGTACATCTATAAAAATACCATAGATAAAAGACGTAGGCACCACTAGGGTTGGATCAACTTAATGTGATCCAAAATTAGGCTAATATCACTAGGGCTTAAAGAGCCCACAAGGGCTTGGAAGGATTCCCACTGAGCTTGGAAGAAGCCTACAGAGTCCTGTAGATACCCGTAGAAGCCTAACGAAGCCCACAAAGGCTTGGAAGGATGCCCACTAAGCTTGGAAGAAGACCGCAGATTCCTGTAGATACCCACAAAAGCTGAAAGAATCCCACAAGTCAGAAATAAAGGAAGCCCATGTTCTGAAGATGAACGAAGCCTGAGATTTGGAGAATGAGGAATCCTGCAGGTTTAAATGAAGCTAGAGAAGGTCAAGCCCACAATTTTTGGAAGATATGAAAATGAAAAACTGATCCTTCTTATGAAACCACCTCAAGCATGGCCAAAATCAATCAAAGTTCGTACCAAATATGCCTGAAAGAAAAAAAAGTGCCTTGAGCACATGATAGGAAAGAGACATGTTAATCAACAAAAAATTGACAACTTATTTCTATTCTTTTACTATGCATGATCTCATTAACAAAAATTCATCATAGATCACTTTTTGGCATTGATCAAAATTAGGTTGCACAGTTGAGCATGCAATTTGTAGTTTAGAAACCATATCATAAATTCCTTGGAGACACTCCTCTTGAAATATCATCACTTTCTCTACTAGTTACTATGTGTGAAGAGCTACTAGTGATCATTCATCATACTACAAAAAAATAAGGTGCAATGAATTCATCTTTATTGAAAAATAAAAAAATAATAAAAAAATAAATCAACCCCTAGGGAAAAAGAGTAGTTGTTCACCTGGGAAATATGTGTAGGATCTTTGTAGTTCCAACTGGTGGTAAGTTGTTTTGATGTTTCATTATTGGAAGAGGTGAATATGAAAATTTTATCTTTCTTATGCAACCACCTCAAGCATGGAAAAAATTGGTCAAGTTAGTATCAAATATGCCCATAAGATAAAAACAGTCCCCTAAGCACATGATGGGAAAGAGACATGTTAGTCAACAAAAAATTGACAACTTATTTCTATTCTATTACTAGGAATGATCTCATGTAGCAAAAAATTCATCATAAATTAAGTTTTGTCACTGAGAAGCAGGTTGCACAGTTGAGCATGCAATTTGTAGTTTATAAACCATATCATAATTTCCTTGGAGACACTCCTCATGTAATAACATCACTTTATCTTCTATCTTTGAAGATCTATACTTTATGAATTTATGGTCCACATATGTGCCATGTAACAACTGAAATTTTATCATCACAGTAATCAGAACGTGTAAAATAGTGCAACCAATAACCAATGTTAATCATTTAAAGTTCCTTTTAGTATATGATTTCTAGATCTGTTTATGTGATAGCATTGATATAAAATACTAACTTAATGAAAATTGAGTGCCAAGATAACCATAATGTTATTATAATTCACTCAATCCTGTATGTAAGCTCTAAAATATAAAATCATCAAGTCCCTACCATCATCCATCTCTCAATAGCAATAATTAGTACTAAGAAAATATAAAAAAATACTCAGTAAAATAATGTCAGAGTTATATCACTGTGCATTCAGAGATGTAAGGTTCCAGATCTCAGTAAAGAATTAGACTTACATTTACCCAGAAAACTAATGAGAATAGGGCAGAAAACTAATCAAATCAATAAGATATATTTTAAAAAATACACCACCATCTAAATAGTTTGAAATACTAACTTGTTTTCTGTTTTGAGTGTGCAAAGAAGGAAGCTAGGGAATATGAGGTATGCAATACATATTGCAGGCCCATGTTTGATAAAGGAGAGGGCTTGGATTGTGGGATCAGCAGGTCTGCGTTTTTAGCGTTATGGATTTCTTTTTTGATAAAATAAAATTTAAAAAACACATAAAAATTAATTCTAAAACCTAAGAGAAACAAAAATAACCTATGAATTAGAAAATTTAGTTTTGAAAGATAGATGAACAATTAGGGTTTGAAAAATTAAATTTTTTTAACCTAGGGTTTCATCATGCTGAAATCATAGGAAGAAGGGCCGAAAAAAGCCTAATTTATTCTACGTGATTTTTCTTCTATTTTTCTACGTTACTAAGAAACATTTTTGTTTTATGTAGAAGGTTGTCTCCTACTTTGGATGATAGTCTAAAAGTAGTTATTTACTATTGGTTGTATCTCTTGTATAGTAATAGAATGAAATAGAATTTAAGGATAAATACAAACACATTAAGGATAAAGAACACGTCAAAACCCTTATCTTATCATTGTCCTTTTGCCAGATCCATTCGCCCATACAACTTGATAAGAGTTGTCAATGAGATGCATTTCCACCACCAAGTCCTACATAAATCATCAAAGACATAATTTTTATACAAGTAAATAATATATAAGAAAATAAACAATCATTTAAATACTACTACAAAGTCCTGTAGAAATCAATGAACCGTGAAATGTTAAATGTATTCACATTTTTTTAAGAAATAGACATGCATTTAAAAATTTACAACCATCTTTAATACATAGTAATAAAAGAGTATTTTTACCTTATTGAGCTCCTCTCTATTTTGAGAACAATTTTATATTCCCTACTTAATAGGGCCAACCACGTGAAGGTGGAAGCTCATATGGCCCCTCTCCCCCCTCACATCGCTCTCAATTCCCCATACCCAATAAAATTATGGTGTTTACATAGAAAACATTTAAACATTCATGCATAACTAGGCTAGCCATCAAAACATAAAAACATAAAAACATTGAAGCATAATGAGGTAATTCATATAAACAATGTTTTTGACTAACAACATTGAGATACATCCAAATACAAGTCATGAATTTATACATCTAATTTTTCTTTGATTTATGTTTTTTTGCATTGAAATAACTGACGATAATTGGGATATTATCATCATCATTTGGTGGATTATCTACAAAGCCATGTTCTGCTAGTGTTTGTGTTTCCATGCCCTCATGTATCATACTTCTTGTACATCGTTGAGTAGGGCGTGGAGGAAGTTCTAAAGGGGCGTGAACTACAACAACGAAAATGGGCATATCGATATGTTGAAATGTGATTGAAATTAATAGTTCATCATTTTGATTAAAATTACAATATTTCTCTTTACCTATCTGTGTATTTGTCACAGCTAGTGTGTTAATTGTTTCTCTACTTGCTAATTCCTCTTGTAGTTCACCCTCCTAAGCTTCACGGTCTTTGATCGAAAGAAATTTTTTTATAAGTATACGTCATGAAATAAATATCTATAATCATAGTAGATATTTCTATTTCCAAAACACACATACCAGAATGGCCACTCTGCTTCCCATTATCATGGGACATGCACACCCTAACATCAGCTAGTACGTGCGGAGTACCTTTGGATTCAGTGCTGCGGTTGCACTATTGCTTTAAAGAAAACATAAATATTTAGTTATGGGTGAAATAATAAAAATTGAATAGACTTTAATAGTATACTGCAATGATGTCCTTATTCATTTTATTTACCTACATCTGCGTCATTGGGGAGATTAGAGTCTGCCCCAATATTTTCCGATATTCAATAACACTTTTAAAACCATACTTGAAACCAAGCTTTAGGTCTTCCTCGGTGGAAGCATCTTGAAACGTATTTCCCTACAATGCATAACACATATAAAATTCCCTCTATCAAAAATAGATATTTGTTCGCTTCTTTCAAATAAATATTTCCCACAGTTAATCATTTAATTCTTACGATTTGGGCTCTTAGTTTTCTATAGCCACCCTGTCCCAATCTATGTTTCTCGTGATTTTCCACTCTAGCCTTGGTTGCTTTGGAGGTGTCTGGTATCCTATATATGAAAATTTTGAAAAAGGTTAGATATCATAATTCTTGCTTAAAACAAAAAAGGAAAAAAAATGAGCATATTTCACTAAAAAGATTATATGTGTTGTACCTTGCTTTTACAAGCCATGGTTATGTTCCTTGTCTTTTTAGCAAGTTCTCCTTTGCATCATCTATGAGTTCCTTCAACTCTTTCTTTGGAACCATGGGAGGGCGCTTATGCTTGAGGTCAATTTGCAATTTATCCCTATATTGGGCCCTATTATATTTTAAATTCTCGCAACCACTTTCTTGTTGAATGTATTGCTGAACAATTTTACCATGTGGTCTATCAGTACATCTCTACTTGTGCTATCTTGGTTGTTCCCCTGTGTGCGAATGGTGGGGCCAAACAACTCCAATGATTTGCCATTCAAATTACTGTAGAAACCATTGTTTCCTTCATAAACGTGTAATCCAGTAATTTATAATAATTTCAGTGTATGTCCATTTCAAATTCATGATTAAAATGAATAAATTAATTAATAAATACCTGCAATTTTTTGAATCTTGATCAAAACACAAGCGTCATCCACCAGAAAGGTGAGATCTAGTGATTTGGTGCTTTTAAGTTGTGCTACTCCAGGAAAAGTTTCCTGTTCATCTACAGTAGGTTCATCTCCAAAGTCATGTGGAGTCCTAGGCTCCATCTCATCATGCTCCAGCATGTCATGCTGATCAAAATCGGTGCCCTCATCAATGGATTCGAGGCCAACCCAAGGAGTGTCAAAAATCCTCATTGGCACATTTCTTGCGTTGTTGCTGCATTGGAGCACGACTTCTACCTATACTCATCTCGACAATTTCTCTAGTCACGGGTTGTAAAAAATCCTACAAATAAAAAACTTTATTTTATCAGATCACTTGGAAAAATAGGAAACATAATATCAGATATGAAATCATGTCATAGCTTAAAAAAATATGTGAATATGCCACTTACCCCATAAGAATTTATTTGTTCTTTCAACTCTTCAATCCTTTCCTTGATCTCATGTGTCATGGGCCTTATGCAAGCCAAGGAAATCATTTATATGTTTTGTTTTTTCAGGGCCTTCTTTATAGTATCTATAGGGTCTTTGGAATAGTAAATTTCATCCTCCAGCTCCTCATCACCCAAATCAAGTGCACTGGACTAAATTCAACAAACAATAAAATTAAGAAAAATAATTTTAACATCATTCCAACATTGTTATTGTAATGAAATTTAGTTACTATTAAGAAGTAACACTTACATGATGCGGTGTTGTGGCTGGTGACTTCCCACGGTCACCCCCTATTGATCTACTTCTAGTGAGTGATTTTCCACGGTCACCCTAGACTATGGAAGCAATAGGTTCCTTTCCACGGTCCCCACCATGACACGATAAATCAATCACATTAGAGGAATTTTGGGGTCTAAAATGGGCCTCATAAATAAAATAATAAAATAATAGTTAAAATAGTAAAATAATAGTTAAAATAATAAAATAATATTGTTTAATTTTGGAGGAAGAAAGAAAAAAACTACTTTTTGTGTTCGTATTTTAGACATATTTCCCTGTGTTTTTACTCAAATTTCGATCGAGAGAGCTCGTTGGATGCAAAATTTGACTCCGCATCCAACGAGTACCCACACTGCATACTTTTGACGGACTCCGCTACCCCAAAAACAAGAAATACCTGAAAAAATGTGATGATGATGTCATCGTCATGTTTTTCAGGTATTTCTTGTTTTTGGGGTAGCGGGGTCCATCAAAAGTATGCAGTGTGGGTACTCGTTGGATGCGGAATCAAATTCTGCATCCAACGAGCTCTCCTGATCGAAATTTGAGTAAAAACACAATGAGATATGTCAAAAATACGAACAAAAAAAGTAGTTTTTTTTAATGACAAATATGTCAATTCAACCATTATGGTTGACTTATTTTATTGAAATTCTATTGGTTCTTGAATTCCAACTCACAAAAACTTATTTTGGCACGTTTTCTTATAGGACCCATTTTAGACCCCAAATTTCCTCTAATGAATAATTCACCATAAGCACAAAAAAATACGAATGTCAACAGTGGAAATCGAATGCTAATAGAAAAAATTGCAACACTTATTTATTGTATTTAACATTTACCTGATGGGGCACATAGCATGACCTTCCACGGTCACCTTGGACCATGGAAGCAGTACGTTCCTTTCCACCGGTGCAACCCTGACATAATAAATAACAAATAAACATTATGAAAATAATTGTAACATAACAAAAAATGAGATATTGCAATAATATTTATTTTTACCTCAGAAGTAGAGGACACACATTCTGTTCCATGATGAACATGGGCAGACCCCTACCACAGTGTAATAAGCATGTTGTCACATCGAAATATTTTGGGGTTGGAGTTTCTAGTTATTGTAGTCATATTTAGTTACTATGTTTAGTTGAGTCAATAATTGTAACATAAAAAAAAATGGGATATTGCAATAATATTTACTTTTACCTTTGATGGAGAAGATACATGTTCTTCTCCATGGCAATGAGCAGATCCCTGCCATGGTGTAACAAGCATGTTATCATATGTAAATATTCACAATAAGCACGAAAAAATAGAATGGTAACAATGGAAATTGAATGTTAACAAAAAAAAATATCAACATTTAGTTATTATATTTAACACTTACATGATGGGGCATAGAGTGTGACCTTCCATGGTCACCCTGGACCATGGAAGTAGAGGACACACATTCTGTTGCATGACAACCATGGGTAGACCCCTGTCACAGTGTAATAAGCATGTTTTCACATGGAATTCTTCTGGGGTTGGAGTTTCTAGTTATTGTAGTCATATTTAGTTACTATATTTAGTTGAGTCAATAGTTGTAACATAAACAAAAATGAGATACTGCGATAATATTTACTTTTACCTCCGAAGGAGAAGATACATGTTCTGCTCCATGGGGATGAGTAGATCCTTGCTACAATGTAATAAGCATGTTATCATATGGAAATATTCACAATAAGCACAACAAAAGCGAATGGTAACAGTAAAAATTGAATGTTAACTGAAAAAATCAAACATTTTGTTATTGACGTCATATTTATTTACTATATTTAACATTTACCTCACGAGGCATAGATTGTGACCTTCCACAGTCACCTTGGACTGTGGAAGTAGCATGTGGCTTTCCACTCCTGCAACCCTGACAAAATAAATCAATCAATAAAAGTTGAGTCAATAATTGTAACATATAAAAAAAATGAGATAAGCGTAATAGTGTAATAAGCATGTTATCACATGGAAATATTCATAATATGCACGAAAAAAATGAATGTCAACAGTGGAAATCGAATGTTAACAAAAAAAATTGAAAAATTTAGTTATTGTAGTCATGTTTAGTTACTATATTTAGCATTTACTTGATGAGGCATAGTGTGTGACCTTCCACAGTTACCCTAGACCTTGGAAGCCACATCTATTCGATTTAAGTTGTAATAGATAAACTCTTCACCTGGAAGTATTGTTTTTGTTGCACATACAAATATATGATGCTATTCACATTCCTCAAATTCGCAATTCGGTTGCTTAGTTGTTGTCATTGGTCGTGTACTATATATAAATCCAACAACGTTTCCGGACACTTTTGGTCTCCCATCAATATAGATAGTCGCCCTTTTTTTTTAATTGTGTTATGCTAGTTGTATATAATTTGCGGCAACTCCTTATATCCTCATATTTCTAGTATAATGGACCAAGATCAACTAGTTATTGTATCTGTATAATGGTCCGACATGCTCCATCAATTCAGTTATAGTGCCATATCCTACCTTTATTCCATCCATGGAAAATAGCCCCAATCCATGTAAGGACAAAGGAGCAATGCGATACATCCTCCCATAGATGAAGAAATATGTGTCCACTTGAGGTAGCTTATTAGGTAGCCATCATTGCACTAGATGTCTATACCTCAAGGGAAACTCAATGCCACCTATGTTCATAGCATCATAATTACATGATCCTCAGTTGGCGATACCGTATTGCATGCGTCTACGAAATCTTTTCCTTACCTTTTTAGATCTAGTTGATATAGAACCGGTAGATCTAGTACAACACGTATCACTTTCAACCTCTCCTAGTGTATCTTCAGCATCACTTGAGAAAGATAGATCTGATAGATACCTATTTGGTGGTACCTACACTCCATAAAACAAGAATATAAGCTACCAAATGGATATAAAAGTAAAATGGAATTGGGTTTTATTGATTTTGGTTTGAAAATTCATCAACAAGAAGGTAAATACTCAACAGGATAAAACTAGTACTAAATCGTGAAAAATAAAAGACTGAGATGCTTACAAATGAATTATAAACCATGAACGGTATAAAAATAGCACTGATTTTATCCACAACATACAATGCTAAGAAGATTAATCATTTGAATCATCGACACTACGACAGCATTTAGTCTTGAGAATTCGATGGGTTAGAGGTTAGATCTTCCAATCGTCGACCGCGGCGGCAGGGTAGAAAATTCCAGCGGATTAAGCAAAAAATATCACGTCATTTAACCGCCGAAACACTGGATTTTGGCGAAAAATTTACAGTGGACCAGAAATAGTGATCACTAGCGACTACTTCAGTTATTTAATGTTCACTCAGTGAACTAGATCTTCATCATATTTAGAAAAATAGTTAGGTAGGGTTTGAAACCCTAATTTGAAAAACACAGTCTCCTATGCCCGAAAAAGGATAAAAGTGTACATAGGAGAGCTCACCCATCCTAGAGGGGATGAGAGACTTCTTTACCGTTGGTAGTCCAATCAGGCCAGAAAAGGTTAAACCTATACTGAATGGACGATCATTCAAATACTTTTACGAGCATGAACGAAACCAAGTTTGCTTGGCAATCTTTTCTTGATGAAATGGATGGAAAAGAGCTTAACGACAACCAGTAGTGAGATTTTTCATCAAGTGTGGACCCTCTGCCCTAGAAAGCACAAAAGTATGTAGAGGGGAATGGTCTTGGATTGAATGTGCCAAGGAGGTCCTTCTCCCAAGATGGTCTACATGGTCCACAAAAGGAGGGAAATGAGATGATGTAGACGTCCTTTCCTATACTTTAGTGAGCGGGAAAGGACACAGCTACGCTCGATGATCTTTTCATTATTTTAAGGAGTCAGAAAAGAGCTTAAACAAAACTCCAATGTTGTCAACCGACTGCAGTGGCACGAGCAGTGGCCCATGTCAGGATGGTGGACAGAGGTCCAAAGGTCATCTGCACAGTATGGATGGAGTGAAAGGCTCTCAAACATACCAATACATGCGTGGAATAGATCATGGCAGAGGAACACAAACTGAGGTGGCTCTTGGACAGAGGTCAGGAGAGCATGTGTGTGTGTTATGGTGGACGAACTTGACTACATGCGATGTAAGTACAAGTCTAGTGGCATTTATATGCCAAATATGTGCAAGAAAATAAATTGTTTTGTGGACAGTGGTCCGAAGATTTGTGTAAGGTATGGTGAAAGGAAAAGACAATCTATGTGTTAAAAATACAAAATAAAAGCTAACATTACATTCCTAGATGGGCAGCGGCCCGAGAACACTTCTATGTCAAATATATGGAAGATAAAAAAAAGGTTTTTGTGGATGATGGTCCAAATATGTCCACATAAGGTGCAGTGAAAAAGACAATTATAACTATAAAAATTAAAATATGGTACAATACTTAATGGGCGGCGGCCCGATCGCTCGCAAGATTTGCAACCGGGCAATGTGGTACGAGTACTGGTCCGTAGACACTCGCATCGTTATGTCATGGCTCTTGAATCAAGGTGAATTGTGGGAAATGGACCCAAAATTAACTGTTTAAACACGAGACAAAGATCTCATAACTAGATAGAGGGTGGAATTCTGAAACCAGTGGTGCAAACAATGTCTCAAACGGAGTCCATATGGTCCTGCTATGTCGATCAGAAGAAATTAGGTCAAATGGGGCCTATAAAAGGGGAGGGTCCACATGGTGAAGTGTCATTGTCACTGTTCATTGTGGAATTGGAGAGGTGGGCCCTAATTCTTAATTTGTCGATTTATATTGATCTGATCAACGGTTTTGTGAGCCGCAACTTGCAGGTAAAAGCTCTCATTGAAGCTCTTCATTTTGATGTATTTTTTACTGGATTTGACCACCTGGAGGCTCCCCTTGAGCTGTTTGGGGTTTCAAATGCACAAGGTCACTCATTTTGAAGGGAAAGGTGCACCCTAGGTGCACCTGTTGGGCCATTATGAGCGCCCTGAATGCTCATTTTGGTCAGTTAAGTGTGCCTTGGCCCTCTTTGGGTGGTTTTTTGATGGTGGGGAGGTCTGACCTCAGGGTTTTTTTCCTTATGCAGGATGGTGGAGATCAAATGGAGGGAGAGATACTGCAAGCTGGTCCGAGATGCATAATTATGATATGGGGGTGTTAGAGATACACTGGCCTGCTGTGGGTTACTGAAGTTCATGTGGATTCCGCTCATGCGGAGCTTGGGTTTGCTGATGCAAACTCTAATCAATTTTTGGGATGTCACTGAGGAGGTGTTCGTCTTCTAGGGACAGTGTATTGAGAATATGTTGGAGGATGTGTACTTCATTATTGGGAGTAGTTGGTGACTTGGCTCTTGTTTTCTCCTGAGGGGAGACATTAGAGGATTTATGCGATCGACACTATTACGCTACGGCGTATGTGCGTGGTTCTTACATCTTGATGTGTGATATTGAGGAGTTGTCTACATGGGTGGTGGGGACCTTACTACAACACATCTTGGGTTCCATAGGGAGCCACAAGATTTTTTTTGGGAAGCTACAGTTAGTCGAGCGTGCCATTGGTGGCACTTATTATGCATGGGGCCAGATGTACTTACAGGATGTTCAACATCAGCTGAACAAGTCGAATACTACTGGGGTAGGGTTTTGCTTTGGCTCCTTTCTATGTGCTTTCTTATTTGAGAAAGTACCTACACTTCATCCTCATCGGGCTGTGGAGGACAGTGGTCCGTAGGAGCTGAGGATGTATAGGTGGTGTCAGATGATGATCCATGAGGGTGGCGGTAGAGTGGGCCACTTCTTCATGGAGGAGATGTTGGAGCAGTGGCTCCAACTTCCTGTGGTGATCGAGGAGTACTCGTACATGGGTATGGACTTCCAGGGAGATCTAAAGATGCCTCGACCTCCTGGTCAGGCTTGGGGACCAGCTGGTATGTATGCTTGGTGTTCTTATGTTCATCTTTGTGCATAGTATCATTGAGTTGGTTAGTGATTTTCATGTTGATGTATGTGGACTGATGGTGTCCTTGTTTGTGTGTGCAGATGTTGGTCATTGCCCGCCACTCGGGTATCAGAGGTGGGTTTTTACCGTGCCTCCTATGGTATATTTTGCGGTGGCCCCTTCCGGGAACCCTTGCAGGTGACAACGGGTCATGGATTGGATGGTGCCATACATGGAGGAGGTGGCTACTAGGGTGTTAGATGTTGGTTGGTAGCATCTAAACACTAAATTTATCGCTGCTGTTCACAATATTCCTCTTGATCTAACGGGCATGATGAGGAAGATGGAAATGGCATGTGAACACTTTCGCCGGATGGCGAGAGGTGGTGTGCTTGCATTGGATTCGTCTTCTTCGAAAGATGATGAGTATGAGTCAGATGATGGGTCTGAATCGGATTAGTAGCCTTGTAGGGATAACCCTTGGTGCATAGGTGCCCTTAGGGGTTTTTGTATCGCTTATGTATATCCTGTTGAGAAAGCATATGTGGCTTCTCTCTTTTTGTATTGGACATATTGTGGACATGTGACTTATGGATTTATGTATATATATATATTTTATGCACGTGGATGCAGTTTTACAGTTTTATTATGTGAGTATTTTATTATGTTGTGGAATGAAAATGCATATGTGATGTATTGTTACACTGTGTGTGTATTTTTAGACATGATTATGCATTATTTCATGGTTGTATGTGTCCTATATGCTGTTGTGGATGTGCCAATTTAGAATGTCATTAGCCATTTGATCTGCGACACTATTGAGGTTCCTGGGAACATGTGTGAATGTTATGGATTCAAATGTTCTAACCATGTGTTTAGTGTGTAGGTACTTTCTAAAGAGGCAGCAATCACGAACTCGGTAATGGTTGTTCAGTTGAGAAACAAGGAGCTGAGAGTTTAAGAAGACATTAAGATGGTGAATTCCTAATTGTAGAGCGGCCGCCAAAAGGCCATTGACACCATCATATTCCGACTGGTTGTTGGTCGTGGTGCCCATGCATATTCCATCTATGTGGATCAACTCATGCGACGTGGAGTAGATTACCCATGCAGCCGAGGCAAGGTTCGGGTACCATCTGCTTGCTCCATCTGTGAATCCCATATGGTGATCTAAGGAGTGCTCCATCTAAAGCAATGAGAGGAAATGATACATAAGACTCAATCAGGAAAAAATATGTAAAACAAAACAAATGAAAAGACTATAATACAATTTAGAACGTTGTCACTCAAAGGGGTGATGTTAGGGGGAAGGTCATTTGGACTTTCCCAGGATCAGCGGGCATTCCTTTGTGTGACACGATGAATCCTTGGAGACGGCCCATGGGGACACAGAACACACACTTGAATGGGTTCAAGCAGATCTTGTACTAGAAAAATCACATTAATACTTGTCGCAAGTCGTCGATGTGTTCTGTGAGGCTTTGCGACCACGCGATGAGGTTGTCAAAACACACCAACATGATGTGAGTAAGATCACGGAAGCAGTGCATTATGGCGCGCTGGAAGGTGGCTCCAGCATTTTTGAGGCCAAAGGGCATGACTCAGTAGGTGAATGTGCCCCATGGAGTTGTGAATGCCATTTTTCAATGGTCTTCTTTCCGGATTTGGATTTGGTTGTATCCAAAAAAACCGTCCATGAAGGAGAAGGCCTCATGTCCAGCGCATGTATCGATTATCTGGTCGATGGATGGTGTGGGGAAGTTGTCTTTGGGACATGCCCCATTGAGATCATGAAATTCTGTGTAAACACAAATGGTATCCTATTTTTTATTCATGGGAATAGGATCAGAAACCCAAGTTGTGTATGCAATGGGATAAATGAATCCTGCTGTGTGTAGCTTCTCTATCTCGACTTTCACCGTAGCCACTTTGGATGGATGGATGGGCTGTTGCTTGTGGTGGATGGGTGCCACATCAGGCCATGTGTCGATGTTGTGTTCCATGATGGATGGATCTAATCCGAGCATTTCAGCGTATGACCAGGTGAAGATGTCACAGAATTCTTGGAAGAGAGCGGTATAGGCATCGACCTCTTCCAAGGAGCAAGATGCCCCCAGCATGATTTCTTCAACGATCTCAGAATTGGTTGAGATGTCGATTTTAATGGTTGGAAAAATGTTCACCATGTTCCCTTCTTTGAAGGCATCTAGTGCTGGGATTGGGTTCTTGAACCACTCAACCTTCCCATGGATGAAATATTTGGTCTCCATGGAAAACTGGTTAGACCACGACACAAGTTCTTCCTGTAGGAAGAAAGAGCGATGGTGCATGTCGTCCCATGGGTATTCCAGGGTGGTCAGAGCTTCAAGGATCTCCTCATCATTGTTGAAGAAATGAAGTGACAGGTCTGATGGACCATCATTGGAGATGGGAGTGAGCTAGTCGGGGGAACTAGACATCATGTAAATGGACATGGTGTCGGACGAAGGAGGTGGTGGTGGGTGAACTTCTTCAATCAAGGTGATTTTAGACTCAAGGAAATGGTGACGGAGGTCAGCCAGAGCCATTCGAAATTTGGGGAGGTATCAACCATGGTCAGAGTAATGTCCATACAAGTTGCAAAGGGTGCAAGCATGGTTCGTCCTTAATGCCTTGTTCTTTACTACCAGCACGGTTGGGAGTTCAACCATGGGGATGTTTTCATTCGTATCCATGGCATCCAGATGTGCATAGATCACTAGGATTTCAGGGCAATCCTGAGTTGGGTGGCCCTGTTGTTCGTAGATGGCACAAGGTGGTACTAACTGTGGTTCTGCGGTGGCTTTGGTGTTCTTCCCCCTCTCCCTTTTGGGTTGGGGTGGTGCAAGTGTGAGTGTGGTGGTTGGCTTATGTAGACCGGGTGGGGGGTGAGACTTAACTGCAATAGGTTGCACTGGATTTAGCACAACCTGGGGCATGGGTGGCTAGTGTGTTTTCAACCATAGTGTTGGTTGCAGGGATGACATTAACATGTGCGATCACCCCTTGCAGCTCGGTGGTGGTGATGGTAGGCATAACGTTGATAGGCATTATTAACCCTTGCAGATCATGGTAGGTGAGCTGTTCAACCGTCACAATATTCCCTTCGTGGGGAAACATCATGAGGTGGAATATAGTTGACATAATCGCTCGCATGGCATACATGTAACTCCTCCCAAGGAGGAGGTTGTAATCTAGTTGAGCGTTGATGACCTCAATGTCAATCATGACTGTCTTCTCGACTAAAATTTATGGGGACATGAGGGAGGACTCCTTGGGCTTTAGTGGAGTGTCTATCATAAGCCCGCAGAGTCGTGAAGATGGTTGCATAATAGGTGATTCAAGATTCTGCCAAACCACAGTAGACATTATGCCTGTGGATTCCCCCTCATCCACTATCCATCGGTGCACAACCAAGTTCCAGATGGACACAGGGATTTGGAAGGCGATAGTGGAGGGCATGCACGGCTCTCCGTTTTTTGTGTCAAAAGTGATCAGCTTTGAATCATAGGGGTCTACCGCCCCTAGAGTGGCTAGCAAGGCTCTCTGCTATGTTGGGCACATTTTAAGTACCTCAAGAGCAGACATGGAGGTTGGTGTTTGGGCCAAATCATTCACAATACTATAGCTAACTACAGCTCTAGCTGTGGCATTATTGGCGATTCTGTGTATGGGGGGGCATGGGAACAAGGGTAACTGGAGAGGTAAGTTGGTTGTATTAGACGTAGATTTTGTTGACAAGTCAACAGGTTCGGTAGTGGTACCATATGAGTTTCATCTAGTTTGTAAGTTGACCTCTTCAGTGGTGATGGTCATCAGGTGGTGGAAACCTGTTTCGGCCGTGGGTGATACCCCCAGAGCATTGGTAGTGGCCTGGGGAGGGGCAGCGGTTTCCACCAATCCTTGGACTAGTAGTGGGTTTTGAAGCACCATGGGAGGAGGTACTTGTGGTGCCGGGTTGGGTTGTGCTTGGTTCGTGGTGTTGGCAGCTTGTTGGGCCTCGTTTCGAATGGCATGCTTGGCACGACCCATGAGGGGGCACTCAAATGTATAGTTCCCATAGAGATCACAGAGTGTGCATGGTTGTTTTGTACATAATGGGGCATTGCATCTTGGTGCATTTGGTCATGGGGGGTTCTTGGCTGGCTGATTTGTTGTGGTATTGTTGCGGAGATTCAGTTATTGACCGCCTCCCTGCGTTTGGTTGTTTCCTTGGTTGCAGGGCTGGTTATTTCTAGCTTTCTCTTGTTGATTGTTGGGGGCAAGTTGGTTGGGGTGGTTTTGATGTGAAAATACTTGACCCAACGGTGCAGTTGGAGCTGATGGAGCAAGGGCAGGGGCTTGGACTTGTTGCACTGGTTGTGCATAGTAGATTTGTGGGGGTGGTGGTGCCACAAATGTGGGCATTTTTTCTACATACTGCTGTGTTAGCCAATCCATAGCTCGAGCCTGCTGTGGTGGCACAGGTTGTGAATAGGAATTTTTCACTCTAGACTGAGATGTCATCCTAGCATAGTCTAGAGCTTGGTTTTGGTCAGAAATATTAGCAGTGTTGCTTGGTTGTGGTACGATGGTAGGTGGTGTCGGTCGAGGCAGTGGTTGTTGAGAGACTGAGGTGATAATTCCATCTATTGTGCGGGATGCCCCTAGTGTGTTGCCATAAGAGGTACTTGGATGGGGAGTGTCTGGGATGATGGTATACAAGTATCCCAAATGGACGTAGATGAGGTCAAATTGTTGGGCCTTCAGTATGGCCTCTTCTTCAGATTGGGGATGTTCAGATGCGATGTCCTTTGCGATGGGTAGGAGAAAATTCTTGAGGAACCAATCTAAGAAGATATTGTCATCAAGTTGGATCTTACATAAGCTGCAGCGCTGCTGCCACTCATGGATATGGTCAGTGATGTGGGTGGCAGTGTTTTGGCGATAGGATAACAGGATCTCCACCCGTTTGTCATATCTGACGGGGAGTTGGAAATAATGTAGGAACATGAAGGCTATGGAGTTGAAGTCGAGGTACTTGGTTTGTGGCAGTTCAATGTACCATTTGGCTGCAGTACCTGTGAGGGTGCGTTGGAAGAGCCTCAGCCTGATGGAGTCTTCTACGATGCTATTAGATGAGCACCATAGATAGAAGGTCATTATATGGTTTTGGGGACATTCCCCGGATTTTCCTTCAAACATTGGGATGTCTGAAGGTAGCTTAGTTGGCATGGGTGGCCAAAAATATTGGTGATGGATGGGGTCATTTTTCAATCTAGCTAGGTCAGGTAAGTTCAAACAAGCCATGAATGGTATATTTGACCCCAAGTTGATGTGGGATGGGGCTACAATGGGAGTGGGGTTTGCAGGTGCATAATGCATCTACATGGCTGTGAGTGCTTGTGGTGGTACTATGGAAGATGGGACACTGGGCCCCAAGTGTTGTGGGAGGGATGGTATGGGTGGCGGGGGAATTTCCCCCCTGTATGGTGATAGGGGCAATGTGGGTGGTTGGTGCACTGCCCCCCTGTGTGGCAGGTGGGACAATGTGTGTGAAGGGGCTACTGCCCCCATGTGTGGCTACCAGACCAGCTTGGTTGGCCACTATGGGTGGTGGTAATTGGCTAATGACAGTCTGCATGACTGTTCTTGGACCACTTGCCACATTGTGGGTGACTAGTTGTGATGTGGACATGGGTCCACTTGCTAAGGTTAGACCGAAAAATGGATCCAGGTTTGCAGTAGCCAAGGGGCTAGATTGTGCAGTGTGGAGATCTGGTTCAGACTGATATGGGTCTGAATCAGAATCAGAGGCTGTATGGCCCTCTGATGGTGTGGGAGATCACTGAGAATGGCTATGATAGTGCTGACTGAGTGTTCCAAATGGTGGTGGTACACCTCTTAGGCATGAGGAAGATCGTGGAGGATCAATTTTGTTTTCCTATGTGAATGAAACTGGTGGGTATGTAATTTGGACCCCGGTTTCTATGGCTTCCGACTAGCTGAAGGTGGTCTCTCAGCCACCAAGACTACCAGAAGATAGCACTTGGCTTGTTCCTCATGGGTAACTCTACTCAATCGGAAGGGGTCATTGTCCATTTCTCTTTGCAATTCCTCTTAGCGGCCAGCTAATTTGGGGTTCCTGTGTTACTCCTCACAATGAGTTTCTGGGCAAAGCCCAAGTACTTCCCACAGTTGTGGTAGTCAGCGACTTATGTCCTCAAAGACTACAGAGTTGATTGAACTTAGTGTAAATTTGGTAACTTGTAAGGCTCACTCAGCGTCATGAACTGAGTTGGGTTAATTATGTGGTATGGTGTGTCGGTTTGCTTGTTTGTTCTAGTATTTGGTTTGCAATATGGTTTATGAATTCATGGTAGAGTTGACATCATGGTTTTGAATGCAAATGTAAATACAAACTTGTAAGCAAATATTGTGATTAACCCTGAATTGTTGGCCTAACTAAGTGTCTACCTATCAGTGGTACTCTTCTTCAACCAAGAGAAGGTGTTGGGCTCTCAACACAATCGGACTAAGCCCATTCGTAGATCCTAAGGTCACCTCCCAAGTGCTAGGTTGGTCAAGAAGGGAGGATGCCTAGCGCTATGAGAAGCCCTCCTTCTCTACCCCCCGTTCCTTCCAGGTCACCTGGTTTTAATGGTTTAGGAAAATTCCATGGAGTGACTAGATCTATACGAGCTGTCCCTTCATCATATCCCGGAATACCCCGAAGGGTGATGACTGGGTAGAGGAGGAAGGGGGCAGCAATATGGTTAATTTTATGTTAATTTTAGTTAGGCTAATTCATTTTATTGATCCTTAATGATTGGATTAGCATATACACATTGGTCATTGATTTATTTGCAAAAATTGAAAACTGAAATAAAAAGAGACCTGTAATGGTGGACAGAGGCGGCTGGGTCACACTAACAGTCCTATAAAAGTGGAAATTACTGATAATTAAACTGAAAAGTAACTTCTGTGTGACAGGCCGCACATTTCTGACTAAATCCCGCGAGGGGGCCGCGAGATTTTTCCAGAAATGAGCGAGGGGGTTGTACAAAATGCCAAAACAGCCGCAACTTGAGCTCCTGGGATGAATTCATGACTGTATGAGGATTAAGTGCACCCTGGGTGTGCATTTCTACCAATTAAATGTGCCTTCTTGCACCTTTTCCCCCGATAAGAGTGACCTACTCCAGAAACGGGTGTTTTTGGTGCTATAGGTTCAGATATGGCCAACAGTAACTGGTACTGGGTCAGTCTGACTTGGATCGACCTAGGAAAGGCTTTGGCACTGACAGAAAACAAGGAAAACAACAAATCTAAGCATATCTAATAGAACATTTTGGAAAACAAGGGCAAAAACTGAAAAACTTGAAAAACTTGAAATTTTTTGCCCAAGGATCCTATGGGATCGACCCAAGGGAGTCGCCAAAGCTATAGTGAGAATTTCTCCTCACTACAGGGGTAAAATGGCTCCCTTGTGCCTATAGGGAACAAGGGTAGGTTTCTACCCTTAGAAAACAGTAAAAGACAAAATGCAAAATGGTAAAAAAAAAACTGCGAATTGAAACTAAGCTAAGCTACACTAGAACAAGTAAATGGAAGCTATTCTAAACTACATCTAAGAACAAATGACAAGGAAAATAAAATAGAAGCAATGATGGATCATTGTTGAACCACTCTGCACACGGTGGGTTAGGGTTCCACCTCCAAAACCTGCAAAAATAAACCTACAATGGTGGAAAACCTACAACCTGAAATATTGGTTAGAGAATAAAACAAGTAAATAAACATGCATAAACAAAAGTTATACCTCACTTGGGTGGAAATGGGCCACCATGCCCTAGCTCATGGGAGCACCTCTCTCTTGGTTGGGGAGCAATGGCTTGGATATACGGATATGGAGGAGAGGGAGAGTGGGTGGTTTGAGAGCAAGAGGTCTCAAAGCATCCATGGGCAGCATAACATTATTTAAATGAGGACTGTTTTGAGAGTGACCCCCCACCCTCCTTATATAGTTTTTCCAAGGGGTTTTAGGGTTTTAAGCCCTAGGTCAAAAATTTAGACCATTTTTTGGGCCTTTAGCCCCTTTTTCCCTAATGTTAGCCCCTTTCAGGATTTTATCCCTTTTTTTAGGGCTTTATCTCTTGGGGGTCTATTTTGGGCTCCTTTTTGGGGTTTTTTAGCCCTTTTCTTCATCCTTGGGATCTTTTGGAGGTGTGGGGGTCAAATGGAAGGTCATGGAAGGTCTTATGGAGTGAAATGAGTGTTGTGAGGTGGTTTCCTTGGGTGGTGTAGGCCATTGAGAGCTATGTCAGGAATTTTTGGGTTAACAGCTGCGGCTGTGGATGGAGCTACAACTGCAAATGGAGCTGTGACTGTGGTTGGTGCTGCGGCTGTGAATGGTGCTGTGGTTACAGATGGTGCATGTAATCCCATGGGTATTCTAGGGAAGTTAAGGCTTCAAGTATCTCCTCATTGTTGTGGAAGCAACGAAGAGACATGTCTGATGGACCATCGCTAATGGTGGAGGTAAGGGGGTCTATGGAGTTGGACATCGTGTAAATGGACATGGTGTCGGAAGAAGGAGGTGGGGGATGGAATTATTTGATCAGAATGATCTCAGACTCAAGGGAATGTTGTCAAATATTGGCTAGAGTTGTTCGAAACTCAGACAAGTCTTGGAAGTCATGAGAATAGTGTCCATACAGTCTGTAGAGGGTGCAAGCATGGTTTTTTCTCAATGACTTGTTTCTCACTATTGGCCCATTTGGGAGTTCAACCATGGGGATATTTTCCATCATATCCATGGAATCCAAATGCACATAAATTATGGGAATCTCGAGTCATTTTTGAGTTGGATGGGCATGTTCTTCGAAGATGGCGGAAGGTGGGATCTATTGAGGTTTAGCGGTAGCTTTCATGTTTTTTTCCTCTGGCCCTTTTTGGGTGGGGTGGTGCGGGTGTAGGTGCGCTGGTTGGTTTTTGTGGGTTGGGTTGAGGATGATATTTGACTGCAATGGTTTGCACGGTGGTGAAGACTACCTTGGGCATTAGATATTAGGTCAGTGGATCAAGGTACCACACAAGAATCCCCAATGTGAAATTGGGTAAGTTTAAGGTAGCCATTACTGGCTTACTCATGACACCCGGTGGGGGAAGCAGGAAGGGAATTGTGTGGACTAGAGAGGAGCCCAAATAACTCCATGATGGTTGGATGTGGGGGTGAGGTTGTGGTTGCGGCTACGTGTAATGCTGTGGCTACGGAGGATGTTGTGGTTGATGTTGATGTTGTGGCTGTGAACAGTGTTGTGCCTACAATTGGTGCTGCAGCTACGGTTGTTGTTTGGGTGTAGCGATGCTAGATGAGAGCATGCACAAATCCACAGTCTCATTTGGTGTCGATGGTGGTGACACTAAGGGGAAATAAGTTGTCATTGTGGTATCAGAAAACAACCCAAGACCCACATTCAACAATGGGGAGGTTGTTATGTTGTCAACTGTTGTAATCTCACAGATCACATAAGGTTACCAATAATACATACTAAAAAATACATACATAACAGAGACAAGAGATAAAAATAGATAGATATAATAACAGATTATATTAGCAGAAGAGGGTCCATACAATACAGAGAACTAAACTGAGTTCTCATCTAGCTCAACAACCTAACAGATATGATTACAAAATAGTTACAAAATAACTACCTGTCGGTTCGGTGAACTGACATGACTTTTAGGTGGCCGACTTAATCTCTAGTTAGTCGGCTGACCGACTTAGTCGACTGATCGACTAAGTCAGCTATCATTCAAGTCGGCAAACCGAATTGCTCCTCCAACATCTCCCCCATGAACAAAACATTTCTTCATCCTGAAGAAACAGGTAGGTACCAAAATTTCTAAGTAGTCATTATTTTGTGCTTGATCTTTATGGGCTGTGAAGTCTGACGGTTGATATTTTCTGTACGCAGATTTCGACAATTACTGGAGCTGTCACTGCTAGGTGATGTTGAAAATCCATCCAACTCTACAATAATTTCTGGATGTCGATGGTGAGTGTAGTCAAACTTGATCATATCGACATTTTCTCTGGAATGGAGATTTCAGTTATTCTCTCCATGTTGGGACCCATAAACTGGTCCTTTTGTTCTACTATCTCTCTGAGTCATTTCATCTGTAGGTAGATGATGTCTACTTTTTTCTAGTTAGGGATGGCTTGATGTACCCACTGATGTGCTTCCCACTCAAGCTTCTAGAGTTTAGCTATCTCAAGCACAATTTGTTCCTCAATTGTTCTTCTGAGTGCTTCGTCAGTGGTTTTCCTCTTCTCAGGCGCTTGGATCCCTTGTCAGGTCTATCTAGTGTGATGATAGACTTGCCCGTAGTAAGTAAGCGAGTCTCTCAGTACTTCTTTGGTGATTACAAAATCCTCCATGTGATATTGCAACACTTTGTAGGCTTCAATAAAGGCTATGTGTTGCGCCATCAATAGTCAGACGGTTTCTTCTTTCTGCTCTTCTTTTGTTTCTTAAGTCTATGCTTGGAGTGCCGACACCACACTTTCAAATAGCTGATAAGCTCTTTCTAGTAGTTTGTTGGTGTCAACCTCTATTGGTCCTGGTATGATAGAATGGACCAGGTCCCTACACTTGTAAAGGAACTTAACTTGTTCTTTTTCCTTGTTGTCTAGTTCCTTATGTCTGTGCTGGTTCCTTGTCTTTGCTTCGACTGTTAGCACTTTTAGTAGTTGTTATAGCTCTGGATCTCTCAATTTGGTTGCATCGACCATAGGGGTCAACCCAACTAGATTGATGTGGACCATTGTTGGCTATCCATGATGGTCCTTCTTCTTTTTCTTCTTTTTCTTCTTTTTGTGCTTCTCTGCTTCGGCTTGTTTTGGCATCTGTACCTGCAAAAGTTGAGTTGAGATTTTCTGTTTGTTGTGCAGTAGTGGTTGATGGTATTATTTTGGGGGGAAATGGGATGATTTCTGCCTTTGGTTGTTCGGATGCAGGTGGTCTAGAAGTGGATACGGTTGGTATTGATGGTTGTGGTGGGGTTGGTTCTAGTGCAGCTGGTTGGATTAGGGGTTCTGAGTTGGGGGGTTGTGGTGGTGGTGGCGATGGGGTTGGTGAATGGTCAGGTGTGATTGGGTTGGAAGAAATGTGGTTGAGTGGTGGATTGTTGGTTTGAGGAGGCGACTCCATGTCAGAGAAAATTTGTTCGATTTCTTGATTTATGTCCTCCAAATTTTCTTATTCCTCCCCCCCAGTCGGTGCAGGGGTTGGTGGATGGGGTTCAAGTTCAGTCGAAGTGATAGTTGTGGTCTGACGTGCGACAACTTCAACTTCTTTGTCAGGATTTCTCTCAAAGGTAAAAGTTGCAGTTGAAAATTTTTTTAGGCCCTGAAGTATTTGGCCAGGCTGTCGGGATCCACTGAGTTCGAACAAAGGAGATTTGGTGGAGAGTTTCTGGATCGTGGTGAATATATCAGGAATTTTTTCAATGTATGCCTATATGTCCCAATCCTGGTCAAAATTTTCCTTCACAACATCTGACATAGCACTCTTACATAATTTGAGTGGACTTATTGAACGCTATTCTGGTATGAGCTCTTCTATGATTTTTGTTAAAGGCGGAGGTGGGGGTGTAGACACAATATCTACGACAATTTTAGGCATCAAAGTGCATGTGATATTTGTTTTCTTTGGTCGGCCTTGTTGTGCCCCTGCCTCGACAAATCTCTGGAATTGGGTTTCTACCGACACTTTATTTGCTAAGGCATCTTCTATTATGTCAATGGTTGTAGCTTCCAGTTCTTCCTCATCATCTGACGATTCTGCAATGATAAGCTTATGCTTACCTTTCCCTTGTGGCTATTGTTGTGTTCTTTTCCTCTTTCTTGCAGCTTCTATCTCCTTCGACAATTTGGTGATAATTTCTTTAGTGATAGCATATTCAGGGTTTTTAGCTTCTGGCTCTTCCCTTGGCTCCTTAGTTGAGATGAGACTTTGTGCAGTCGGATTGGTTACCTGCTGGTTTGCATGTGTTTCTTCTCTATGTCATCAAAGGTTTGATTATGATTTGTATTTGACCAGTGGTTTCAACCAGTGTCTCCTCCGACACAAAGGTACTGATGTAGAGGTTTAGCTCATAATCCTCCTCCTTCTCTTGGTCGGTCAGCAGCTCCTCTATCGAGAAGTTGGTTTCCTTTGATTTTGATGGTATTGGTATTTTTGTTCCAGCTTGTCGAGACAACTCTCGAAATATTTGTTCAACCGACAGGTAATAGTCAAGGGCCTTTGCAATTGATTTGGCACCCTGCATGTACCATACCGGAGTATGGTCGATCTCTAACTGAATGTGGTACTTTTTTGGTAGACTTCGTCAGATGTTTTGAAGCACCCTCCATCTAGTCGTGCGGACTTTGAGCTGTTGGAGCCATTTTTACAACAACACTTTTTCGTTTGCACATTTTTTCATTGTTCCTTTCTAGGAGAAGGGTTTGAATCTCCACATATGGAATTTTGTCAGCTCTTGAAAGTTTTTATTTCCTTCAGGGAAAATATAGAACATTACTATCCATAAGATAAGGGACAAAAACCTGATAATTCCTCTCGTTTCTTGGCATTTCTCACAGATGGTTTTAATCATGTCAGCGACATATTCGGTCGATCTGTATATCTTTCCATTAGTCGCAATGGTGTCAACTACTTCTAATATATCTAGTTTGAGGTCGCTTCCATGACCTGCCATGGTGAGTGTTATAGCTATTATTTTGGCCACAATCTGTGGTGTTCGGGCTGTGATTTGACTAATCATTAACCCTTTCAAGTTTTTTCCCAATGGTGACCCTATTAGTTCTTCAACCAGTCCTTCTTTTATATCGAATGGTACTAGGTCTCCTTTGTTTGATAGCCCTGTCATCTTGGAAATGACTTCTCCCAAGATGTCGACCGATTGGTTGAATTAGATCGGCTGTTGTGGTACCAACTTATAACAAACTTGACTACTGTTTCTTTTGTGCCTGTTAACCCAAAAATCCCCCACATAGCTCTAAATGGCCTACACCACCCAAGGACACCATCTCACAACCTTCATATCCCTCCATAAGACCCTCCATTGGACCCCAAAAACTCCAAAATAGCCTAAGGATGAAGCAAAAGGGCTAAAAACCCCCAAAAGGAGCCCAAAATAGACCCCTAGGAGCTAAAGCCCTCAAAAAGGGGCTAAAACCCTAAAAGAGGCTAAAGTTAGGGTGGAAGGGGCTAAAGGCCCAAAAAAGGGGCTAAATCCCTGAATAAGGGCTTAAAACCCTAAAACCCCTTGGAAAAGCTATAAAAGGAGGGTGGGGGGTCACTCTCAAAACACTTCTCCCTTGCATATTGTTATGCTTCCCGTGGATTCCTTGAGACACATTTTCCTCTCAAGCCACCCACACTCCCTCCATCTCCATTTCCATTTGAGCCATTCCTCCCCAACCAAGAGAGGTCCTCCAATGAGCTAGGGCATGGTGGCCCATTTCCACCCAAGAGAAGGTATATCCAATGGTTTATTTATGTTTTGCTTAATGTTATTTGCTTTCTAACTCTCATTTTTGTTTGCAGGTTTTGTTATTGACATTGTTTTTGCAGGTTCTCCATTAGAGCTTAGGTTTGTTTGCAGGTTTTAAAGAGGTGGAACCCTAACCCATTTTCTGTAGAGGGGTTCACCAAAGATTCATTTTCTTCTTTCTTCCATTATATTTAGTTTACTGTTCTTTCCATGTACTTCATCTTGTTTAGATTAGCTTAGCTTAGTTTACTATTCTGTCTCTACTATTCCCGTTTCGTTTTTCTGGATTTTCACCATTAGCACGAACCTACCCTTGTAAACTAGAGGCATAAGGGAGACATTCCTACCCCTATAGCAGGGATAAATCCTTGCTATTGAACTGGTGACCATACCAGGTCGATCCCACAGGATCCCTGGGCCAAACTTTTTATCCTCAAGTTTTTAAAATTTTTGCCCTAGTTTTTCAGAAATTTCATGTTAAATCTGTCTTAGATTCTTGTTTATGTATATTTCTAGTTATTACTGATCCTCCTCAAGTCCAATCCAATCCCATTTGGACATATTACCAGTTACTTTTTTCCATTCTGTGGTTTGCAAATCACTCAACTGTGCAAAAACGGCTGAACCGAATTTCTGAAAATTCACTTGTGTTCGGGCTTGTTTTCTGCCCAAACTATTGATCCATTTGCAAATATTCTCATGAATAGGAGTAAAAGGAACATTTCCAAATTGTTTTTTCAACCATTTGAGGTAATTCCTCACGGTTTGATCAGAATCGAATTCGCAAAAATGGGACTTTTACAGGTGCGCGACCCATTTTTGGGATTTTTAATTTCAGTTTCGGTTTTTATTTTTGCATTTTATTTCATGAACAATGTGTAAATTTTAAGTAAATCATTATGGATTAATAAAATGAACCTATTCTAACTAAAATCAACATAAATCAACCATCTTGCTTCCCCCTTCCTCCTCTACCCAGTCATCACCCTCCGGGGTATTCTGGGATACGATGAAGGGAACACTCATGTAGATCTAGGCACTCCATGATATTGTTCCAAACCAATAAAACTGGGTGACCTAGAAGGTAGAGGGGGTAGAGAAGAAGGGTGTCTCATGGTGCTAAGTGTCCTCCCTGTTGACCAACCTAGCATCTGGGAGGTGACTTAAGGATCTACGGATGGGCTTAGTCCCATTGTGTTGAGAGCCCAACACCTTCTCTTGGTTGAAGAGGAATATCATTGTGAGGCAAACATCTAGTTAGGCCAGCAAATGTTTAGGGTTAATCACTGTACTTGTTTACAATTTCTATTTATTTATGCTTGCATACAAAACCACAATGACATGAACTCTACCATGATGAATTCATAAACCATATTGTAGAAACCAAATACTAGAAAAAACAACCAAACAAATACACCATACCAATTAATTAACCCAACTCAGTTCATGACGCTGAGTGAGCCTTAAAATATACTAATTTACACTAAGTCAAAACAACTCTGCAGTTGTTGAGGACATAAGTCCCTGACTACTTCAACTGTGGGAAGTACTTGGGCTCTGCCCAAAAACTCATTGTGAGGAGTACCACAGGAACCCTAAAGTAGCTGGTTGCTGAGATGAATTGCCAAGAGAAACGAGCAACAACCCCTTCCGATTGAGTAGAAACAACTATGAGGAACAAGTCGAGCACTGTCTTCTAGCAGTCTTGGTGGCCGAGAGACCACTTTCAGCCAATAGGAAGCCATTGAAATTGGGGTCCAAATCTCATTACCACTAGTTTCACAAATAAAATTAAACACAACTGATCCTCCACATTCCTCCTCACGCCTAAGAGGTGAACCACCACCATTCAGAAAACTTGATCGGCACCATTGTAGCTGTTCTCAGCAATCTCCCACACTGTCAGACTACCACACAGCCTCTGATTCTAATTCAGACCCATATCAGTCTGAACCAGACCTTCATGTCGCACCATCTAGCCCCATGGCTAATACAAATCTGGATCCATTTTTTGGCATAACCTTAGCAAGTGAACCCATGTCCACATCACAACCTGTTACCCACAACTTGGCAAGTGGTCCAAGCATAGTTATGCAGATAGTCATTAACCAGCTCCCACCACTTATAGTGACCATCCAATTTATCCCACTTAAACACACGGGGGCAATGGCCCTTCCACACATACTGCCCCTCCTGCCACATAGGGGGGTAGTGGACCGTCCACCTACATTTCCCCTACTGTCATACATGGGGGAAATTTCCCCGCCACTCATACCACCCCCCACACAACACTTAGGGTCATTGGCCCATCCGCAATGGTGCCACCGCATGCACCCCTAGCTGTGCAAATGCACTATGCACCTACAAACCCCACCACCATCGCAGCCCCATCCCATATCAACTTGGGGTCAAATCTGCCCTTCATGGCTCAGCTGAACTTCCCTAACCAAGCCAGATTAACAAATAACCCCATCTTCCACCAAGCTATTTTTCCACCCATGCCAACTAAGCTGCCATCAGGCATCCCCAAGTTTGAAGGCAAAGCAAAGGAATGTCCCCAAAACCACATAATGACATTACATATATGGTGCTCATCCAACAACATCATAGATGATTCCATGAGGCTAAGGCTATTCCAACACAACCTTACATGTGTTGTGGCCAAATGGTACATTGAGCTTTCATAAGCCAAGTACCTAGACTTCAACTCCCCATCAGATATGACGGGGGGTGGAGATCCTACTATCCTGCCATCAAAGCACTACCACTCACATAACAGATCATATCCATGAGTGGTAGAGACACCATAGCCTATGCAAAATCCAACTAGATGACAAGATCTTCTTAGATTGGTTCCTTAAGACTTTTCTCCCTCCCATTGCAAATGACATCGCATCTGAACATCCCCAATCTGAAGAAGAGGCCATACTAAAGGCCCAACAATTTGACCTTATCTATGCTCAGTATGGATACTTGTACACTGTCATTCTAGATGCTCCCTGTCTGAGTACCTCCTACCGCAACACACTGGGGGCATCCCACACTGCAGACGGTATCATAGGTTCAATCTCCCAACAGCCATAGCCTTGACCGACACCACCTCCCATTACACCACAACCTAGCAACACTACTAGTGTTGATTACCAGAACCAAGCTCCGGACTATGCTAGAATGATGTCTTATTCTGGGGCAACAACGTCCTATGCGCAAGCTGCACCACCTCAACAGGCTCAGGCCATGGCTTGGCCAACACAGCAGTATGTGGGGAAAATTCCCACATTTGTGGCACCACCACCCCCACAAATCTATTATGCACCACGGATGCAACTGGTTCAAGCCCTTGCCCCTGATCCACCTGCTCCGTTGGGACAAGTTTTTGCACAGCAAAATAGTCCCAACCATCCTTCCCCCAATAATCAACAAGGGAAAGCTAGGAATAACCAGCCCCACAACCAAGGCAATAACCAGTCGTAGGGAGGCGATCAATAGCTGAACCCTCCCAACAATGTCGGAGAAAACCAGCCAGCCCAAAACCCCCCATAATAGAATGCACCAAATTACAATGCTCTGTTGCATAAAAACCAACCATGTACACTCTGTGATGTTTATGGGCATTACATGTTCAAGTGTCCCTTCATGGGTCGAGCTAAGAAGGCCATTCAGAAAGAGGTTCAACAGGCTACCAATGCTGCTAATCAATCCCAACCTAACCAGGCACCACAAGGACCTCCCTCCATGGTGCTTCAAAACCCACTACCAGTCCAAGTATTGGTGGCAACTACTCCCCCTCCCCAGGCCAATCCCAATGCTCCAAGGGAACCTCCCACAGCTGAAACAGGTGTTCACCACCTGCTAACCATGATGACTGAAGAGGTCAACTTGCAAACCAGATGAAATCAGTATGGTACCACCACCAAACCTATTGACTCATCAGTAGCATCCACATCTAAGATAGTCAACTTGCCTCTTCAGTTACCCCCATTCCTGCACCCCCCCATACACAGAATCACCAATAATGCCACAGCTAGAGCTATGGTCAGCTATAGAATTGTGGATGATTTGGCCCAACCACCAACCACCATGTCTTCTCTTAACGTACTCAAAATGTGCCCAACACAGCGGAAAGCCTTACTAGCCTCTCTAGGGGTAGTAGACCCCTTCGACTCCAAGCTGATCACCTTTGACATAGAGAATGGGGAACCACGCATGCCCTCTACTATTTCCTTCCAAATCCCAATGTCCATCTAGAATTTGGTTGTGCACCAATGCATAGTGGATGAGGGGGAATCCACGTGCGTCATGTGTACCTTATTTTGGTAGAAGCTTGGATCACAAATTCTGCAACCGTCCTCCATGACTCTGTGGGATTATGATGGAAATCCCACTAAATCCCAAAGAATCCTCTGCCATGTCCCCATCATGTTAGCCGGGAAGATAGTCCTGATTGACATCGAAGTCATCAATGCTCAACTAGAATACAACCTTCTCCTCAGAAGGAGTTACATGTACTCCATGTGAGCCATTTCATCAACTATCTTCCACCTCATGATGTTCCCCCATGAAGGGAATATTATGATGGTTGACCAACTTACCTACCATGATCTGCAAGGGTTAACAGCACCTGCCAAATTTATCCCTACTATCACCACCATTGAGCTGCAAGGGGTGACCACACATGCTAACATCATCCCTGCAACCAACAGTGTGGTTGAAAACACACCAGCTTCCCCACCATTGAATGTGGGCCCTGGGTTGTTTACCGATCCCACCATGATGGCTCCTTTCCCATTGGTGTCACCACCATCGACACAAAATAAAATTGTGGACTTTTGCATGGTCTCATCAAGCACCGATGCACCCAAAAAACAACCGCAATCGCAACCCCAACCACAACCACAACATCGTTCATAGCCGCAATGCCAACAACAACCACAACATCACCCACAATAGCAACATTACGTGCAGTTGCAACCACAACCTCACCCCCACATGCAACCAGTTGGGATTTATGTGGGCTCATCTATAGTCCATACAATTCCCTTCCTCTTTCCCCCACCTGATGTCATGAGCAAGCCGGTCATGGCCACCTTAAGCCTGCCCAAATTTACATTGGGAATTCTAGTGTGGTATCTTGATCCACCAGCTCAGCCAGCAATGCCCTAGGTTGTCCTAACCTCAGTGCAACCCATCGCAGTTGATTCTCACCCTCCACCCAATCCGCACAAGCCAACCGTTGCACCTGCACCTGCACTGCTCCAACCCAAAAAGGATAGGGGCAAGAATGCCAAAGCCACCATAGAACCACCACAAGTCCCACCTTGTGCCATCTGTGAACAAAAGGGCCATCCAACTTAGTTTCCCTAAAATCTTAGTGATCCGTGCACATTTAGATGCCATGGATACAAATGAGAACATCCCTGTAGTTGAACTCCCAACTATGCCAGTAGTTAGGAACAAGGAATTGAGGACAAACCATGCTTGCACCCTTTGTGGCTTGTATGGACATTACTCCCACCATTGCCAAGACCTACCCAAATTTTGAATGGCTCTCACTAACCTCAGTTAACATTCCCTTGAGTCTAAAATCAACTTGATCGAAGAAGTTTCCCCCCGCCTCCTTCTTCAGACACCTTGTCCATTTACATGATGTCTAGTTCAACTGGCCTGCTCATCTCCACCATCACTGACAGTCCATTAGAACTTTCTCTTCCGTTGTTTCCCCAACCACCGCCTCAACCTCAGTTGCAAACTCAACCTCAGTTACCAGGTAAAAAGAGGGGTTCATTCCCACTCAACACGATCCTTTTCCTTTTCCTTTTCCCTTTCCTTTTCCTACCATCCGAGATCATGAGTAAGTATGTCTTGGAAACCCACAATATACAGTATTTCACACTGGGAGATCCTGTGTGGTACCTTGAACCACCTACCCTACCTCCAGGTCCATCAAAGACTCCTCCCGTCTCTAGGGATACCCCTCTTCCTCCAATAGAGACTAGGGGCAAGGCAACCAAAGCCACAACCAATACCATTTACATGATCTTTAGGACCAGTTTCCCTTCCGTCTTGTCGGTCATGGAATATCCACCTAATCTATCCCATCACCACTTACGCGATGATGGAGAGATCTGTAAGACCACCTCCGGTTTTAACCCATTCCCTTTAAACCATAGTGTGGAATTGGTTATTTCCATAAAAAACCAAATTCCATCACTCCACCTTGCCAATGACCTTTGTCTCAGCAAGGGGGCATACCTCTTCATTGACTCTAAAGGATAACTCTCGAAGAACCCCCACAACAGGATCTACCTCAAGAAATTTTATGCTTGACATCACCAATGAGTCACTTCATTTTCTTTTTCTTTTTTTTCAACATTTTTCAGCAAAGATCAAAGGCATCACCATCAGCTACTAGTCAAAAGTCACCCAAAACCTGTTCAAGACACCTCTCATACCTCTGGGATCAAATTTTCATTTCCTTAATCAATTTCAAGATAATTTCCTGCAAGTCACCTCGGTTTACGAGACATGACATGATGATGCAAGTGTCTATGGACCTGTACTTGTATCACACTTCCTGACCGCAACTTATGCGAGTTTTCAGGCCACCACCTATTAAGGACTGTAATTTTAGCTTTTATTTTGCACATAGTTGTCTTTTCCATTCACCGCACCTAACGCAGACATCTGGACCATCATCCACAAAATGATTTATTTTTCTTACACGTATTTGGTATATATAAAATGCCTCTGAACTTGTACTCACATCACATGTGGTCAAGTTCATCCGCCACAACACACACACATGCTCTCCTGACCTCTGTCCAAGAGCCACCTCGGTTTGCATGCCTCTACCGCATCGAATCGCAGGCCTCTCCCATGATCTATCCCACGCATGTATTGGTATGTTTGAGAGCCTTCTACTCCATCCATATTGCGTTGATGACCTTTGGACCTCTATCCACTGTACCAACATGGGGGACCACATGTGCCACCATTGGTTGACCACACTGGAGTTTTATTTAATCTCTTTTCTGACTCCTTAAAATAATGAAAAGATTGCTGAGCATAGCTACTTCCTTTCCTGTTCTATAAAGTATAGGAAATGGCGTCTACATCATCTCGTTTACCTCCTTTTGCAGACCATGTAGACGATCAATTGAAAAGGACCTCCTTGGCACACTCCAGCCAAGACCATTCCCCTCTGCATACTTTTATGCTTTCTTGGGAAGAGGGGCTGCACTTTAGGAAAAATCTCACCACCAGTTGTCGTTAAGCTCTTTTCTAGCCATCTCATCAAGAAAAGATTGCCAAGCAAACTTGGTTTCGTTCATGCTTGTAAAAGTATCTGAATGGTCATCCAGTCAGTACAGGTTAAACCTTTTCTGGCATGATTGTACTACCAACGGTAAAGAAGTCTCTCATCCCCTACAGGATGGGAAAGCTCTCCTATGTATACTTTTATCCTTTTTTGGGCACAGGAGACTACCAACAAAAAATATCCCCCACTGGAGTCTTCTTTGTGCTTTCAGACTCTCTAAAATTGAAAGCACCAATGAGCATTTACCTTCTCGAGCTCGCCAAAAATCCACGAGATCGTACCACAACGGTGTCCCTAAACACCACCTCACAGAAAATAGTTTGGCAGCATTCCCACATTGGGTCGTCTTTGTTCAAAGTACTCCACAATGTGTCTTCCTTGGATCCCATCAGTATCAAAAGTGTCCACCTCCTCTAAGTATTTCCCATCTGCAGCGACATTCCCGATATTACAGCTATGATCCCATTTCCTTGAGTCAGTTTCATTTTCTTCCTAGTATGCCCTACCATCATACTCTGAACAAAGGAAGTTTGAGTCTCCCACTCCCCCGCTGCCCCTATTCATTTCTTTCCCTTCCCTGCCCTGCCCCCCAATTCAGTGAGTTAGTCTGTAGAATGCTTCACACCTTTTGGTTATCTCTCGTGCTCTTGGTCAAGGAAACATCATTGCCTTGACTAGGGGCAGGTCTCCTTGTGTCGATGCCAACATACATATTCCAGAGGATAGACCCAGAGGTCCCTGTACCTTGGTTTCATTTACATCATTGATTAGTTCCTTGGACCACTTAAGAGGAGTCCTTAGTGCCTCTTGGGATGGTTGTTTCTCACGTGCTCGACTTCAACTCAATCATCGCACTGTTAAGATTCCTACAGGGTTTGTTCCGCAAGTACTTGGTCGAAGACCCCAGATGTCACCTAACTCTAGCACATTGGTGAAGTCCACTTGAGGGACCTAAACAGTTTATACCCCTTATGATTTTCAGTTTGCATTGGAAACAGTGTTCAGAAGCCCTAGGAGTGCTTCGATATACCTTTATTATTGATGCAACATACTTGTATAGTAGAGACTCTAACCCTCAATCAGCGAGTCCACATAGCTATGTACCAGATCCATCAGACCGTCAATCATGAAGATATAGCATTCCATGAGAATGCCATGGGTCCAATGTACTATATTAGTATTGTATTTAGCCTCACATGGAGGCAACCAGCATTGTAACATCAGTTGTATATGATCGACTCTTGTATTTTAGAGTTTAGATGAAATGATTCTTTTGACATTGTCATGAGCACAGGGATGCCCACCTCGTCCATATACATGTCATACATTTATTGTATCTCACCCATTGATGGGAGCCATATTAATACAAAACCAAAAGCCACCATGCCCCAGCCCCAGAAGCACCACCTCTACACAACAAATCCTATGATGTCCATTGGCCATACATTGATCTCCTGCCCTCACACATCAGGGGGAAATATGTTAACCCAAAAATCCCCCACATATCTCTCAATGACCTACACCACCCAAGGACACCATCTCACAACCTTCATATCACTCCATAAGACCCTCCATTGGACCCCCACAACTCCAAAATAGCCTAAGGATGAAGAAAAAGGGCTAAAAATCCCAAAAAGGAGCCCAAAATAGCCCCCTAGGAGAAAAAGCCATAAAAAGGGGCCTAAAACCCTAAAAGGGGATAAATATAGGGAAAAAGGGGCTAAATCCCTGACCAAGGGCTTAAAACCCTAAAACCTCTTGAAAAATCTATAAAAGGAGGGTGGGGAGTCACTCTCAAAACACGTATGCCTTCCATATTGTTATGCTTCCCGTGGATTCCTTGAGACATATTTGCCTCTTAAGCCACCCACACTCCCTCCATCTCCATTTCCATTTGAGTCATTGCTCCCCAACCAAGAGAGGTGCTCCCATGAGCTAGGGCATGGTGGTCCATTTCCACCCAAGAGAAGGTATACCCAATGGTTTATTTCTATTTTGCTTAATGTTATTTGCTTTCTAACTCTCATTTTTATTTGCAGGTTTTGTTATTGACATTGATTTTGCAGGTTCTCCATTAGAGCTTAGGTTTGTTTGCAGGTTTTAAGGAGGCAGAACCCTAACCCATTTTCCGTAGAGGGGTTCACCAAAGCTTGATTTTATTCTTTTTGCCATTAGATTTAGTTTACTGTTCTTTCCATTTACTTCATCTTATTTAGATTAACTTATCTTAGTTTACTATTATGTCTCTACTATTCTCATTTCTTTTTTCTGCATTTTCACCATTAGCAAGAACCTACCCTTATGCCCTATAGGCATAAGGGAGCCATTCATGCCCCTGTAGCAAGGAGAAATCCTTGCTATAGTGCCACTGAAGCTGGCCATGAGTGGCACGTTGACATAGTTTACAATGGAACTATGTTGTATTTTCTCTGCAGCTTGGGTAGGCTTCTTGTTGACGTAATCCCATTCTTTTATCTCGGCCCATAGTTTTTGCCATGAGCCCTCCTGCACCTTAGCATTCTTGATGTTCTTTAGTCTCTTGACTAATGGTGTTTCTGCAGTCTATAACTCTTTGGCCTTGGCTGAGGCTCTGGTCTATTTTGGTGCCATCTTGTTGGTTTGGTGGTTGGTTCCACTAAGGTCCTTTTTCTCTTCAGTCATCTGGTTTCTCTGCTACTCTCTCTATTTGAATTGCGGTGAATGATCCTTTGGTGGGTCAGTATTTATAGGGGACACATTGGATGTTCTCATCGATAGGTGTATTAATGGTGGATGTGATGTTCCATTTGGAACACTTGAGTGTGTGTTAATGGCGAATTGGTTTCAGCGTCGAGGTCATGAATGCGCAATGGGACAATCGCAGTCATCGGTCGATGTCGGTTATGAAAATGGTGGATGGTGTTATTTCGATGGTCATGATGTCGGTGGTGAAAATGGTCATTTCCTGTCATAGTTTTGGGCATGTATGGTATTATTTTGCTTTTTGGATTTTTAGATTTTTATAGCTTTTGCTTAACCATTATGGTTGTTATATGATTTTTTTTTAGATGTGTTTTGTTTTAGTTTCTGTAGCGTTTTAGTCGGGCTCCATTAATGAGTTTCCAAAATACTATGCCTTGTAATGTCCTTAGTCAGACTGATCCATTGGTATGTATCTTTTCAACAACATAGGGACCCATCCATTTTGTATGTAACTTTTTAGGCTTGCCTTTTACTCGACTATTGTATAGTAAAGAAAGGTATCCTACTGACAGATTTTTATTTTTGATGTTTCTATCGTGCCATGCCTTTTGTTGTTGTTTCTAGATTTCTTGATGTTGTATTGCAATGATTCGGTGTTCTTCAAGTTTACTTAGTTGTAATAGTTGGTCCTTCCTTCCTTGTTTGACATCGACATGTAAAATTTCTGCAATAATAGGTGTCTGTTGTCGGGAGTGTATTGGAATTACTGCTTCTTGTCCATAAACTAGTCGAAAGGGGGTTTGGTCGGTTGATCGTTTGTATGTTGTTCAGTATGCCCATGTTACTACAGGTATGTTCTCATCTCAGTCATCTTTATCAGAATTACATATTTTGGTTAGTCCTTTTGTTAATGTTTTATTAAATGCTTCAATTGCTCCATTCGATTGAGGATGGTATACTGTATTCTAACGATGGTCAATTTTGAACTGGTCGGTTAGGGTTTTGATAGTTCTATTAATAAATTGTGTTCCCTATTCAATGATTAGGGTTAGTGGACATCCAAATCTAGTGATGATATTCTCATAGATAAACTTAGCAGCGATCTCACTGGAACATGTGTCGACTGATTCTGCCTCTACCCATTTGGTTACATATTCGACTGCATTTATTATGTACCTTGCACCTGTTCTTTTTGCTGGTATAGGAAATGGTCCTATGAAGTCTATGGACCAAATTTCAAACGTCAAACTTACTGATATCAAAGGCATTTCTGTGCTAGGTAGGGGTCGACCTAGTCATTGACATCTGTCACATTTGCTTACAAAAATTTTGCAATCTTTATGAAATGTCAGCCACCATAACCCTAATTGTTGGATTTTCTTTGCAGTTGTATCTGCTTGAAAATGTCCTCCTACAAGTCCATAATGTGCTTCATGCATAATGTTTTCTCTTTCATGTTCCAGTACACACCTTCTGAGGATGTCATATAATCCCATTTTGTATAAGAATCCATTTATAAGACTATAAGGTGCAGCTTTCATGGCTAAGATCTATTTATTTTTGGTACTCATGCCTTCTGGTGCTTGTCCATATTCTAAAAACTGAGTTATTTCATCTAACTTTTTCGCGACTACTTCTATTTGAAATAGATGTGCATCTGGTAATTCGTCTTCGACCCCTGTCAGTTTCTGTTTTGTGTCGATTCGGGATAAGTGGTAGGGACTGACATTTAACTTACCTGGTCTAACAAAAAACTCAAATTCAAATTATTGGAATAGAAGTAGCCATTGAAAAATTCTTCCATGGTGTAGAGACTTATTCACAAGGAATTTTAATGCCTGATGATAAGTGTAAAAGATAAATGGATTAGCTAGGAGATAATGTCGATATTTTTCTAGTGCAAAGACCATTGCTAATGCTTCTCTTTCTATTGTCGAATAATTTCTTTCAGCTTTGTTTATTTTTCTTCTACTGTAAACTATAGGATAATCCATTCCATCATCTCCTGGCTGAGTTATGATTTCTCCTATTTCTAGACCTGATGCATCAATGTGGACATGGAATTTAGTCGACCAGTTTGGAAACGTTAGGATTGGTGCTTCGACTAGTTTTCTTTTTATTTTTTCAAATGATAACTGGCATTCCTTTGTCCAGTCGAACTCTTTATCTTCCCTTAATAGTTATTCTAGTGCATAGGTCATATCTAAGTAGTATCTTATGAATTTTCTATAATAGCCTATATGACCTAGTAACACTCTAACTTTTTTTGAGTTCATTGGTGGTTTTAAGTCGAGGATAATTTTGATTTTTGCAAAGTCTACCTTAATACCTTCCTTACAGACAATGTGTCCTAACAATATCCCTATGGGAGTCACAAATATGCACTTCATGATGTTTAAAGCTAACTGGATTTGTCGACATCTTTCCAACGTAAGTCTTAGCCACTTGCAATGATCTTTTAACATGGATTATATTGTCCAATCATCAAACTATACTGCCATGGTTTTGTAAATATATTCTTGGAATGTTTTGACCACAATTCTAGATAATACTACAGGTGCATTCTTTAATCCAAAAGGAATAACCTTGTAAGCAAATGAGCCAAATTCACATACAAATGTTGTCTTTTTCTGATCTTCTTTAGTTATTGGTACTTGGTTATAACCTGAGAATCCATTTGTAAATGAGTAGCATTCATGTCCTGCAACTTCATTTAAGATTTCATCTGCATAAGGAGTTGGAAATGGGTTTGTTAGTGTCACTTTATTTAGCTCCCTAAAATCAACACAAATTCTTAGTTTGGTTGGATCATGTTTCTTAGGTTGAACAACCATTGGACTTTCCCATTCTGATTGGTCAATAGGGTAGATGATGCCTGCTGCAAGCATGTTATCAATCTCCTTTTTTACTATCTTTTGTATTTATGAGCTAGCTTATATAGTCTTTTCTTTATAGGTCGAACATTACATTTAGTGTCAATTTTCATTTCACCCATTTCATGGACTAAACCTTTGAGATATTTATAATCTCTGGAAAATACATCCTGGAATTCTTTTAATAAGTTCACTATTTCTATTGTCTGCTCTTCACTCCAGTAGTCTCCAATCTTTGCCATTTTTGGTCGGTCATCATTTGAGATGTCGACCTCTCTAGTTTTGACTTTAGCATCTATCCGTTCAGGTTCCTTGGCTTCATTGATTGGTTGAATTCCTTCTTTAAATTGGGTGAATGTGGCAGGGAAGTCGGATGCAGTCATTTAGTCGGCTTCCTTCTTGTCGGTTGTTTCAATTTTAAGCACTGTGCGAATAGGTTTGGTCATTTCGACATAGTTTGATTTCCATATAAATATTTTCCCTTCTGTATTTTCATTTTCCAACTGTAGTCTTGTCGACTGTGGTATTGTCCCGGTTTTTATATTGTTACAGTTCATTGTCTATCGGTTGTCTTGTAAGGGTTTGTTTTCTATCAGCTATATAAATTCTTGAATCTACTTTGTTGTTTCAACCAAATTCTTATTTTGTGGTATAAAATTGAAATCTTTGATAAAATTTTCTCTAAGTTCATGCCATAGAAATGTTTCACCTCGGCCTTCCTCCATCTTATACCATTTGTTTGGTAAGTCGGTGAGGGTTGATGGAAACAGGTGTGGACATGCTCATGCTCGTTCATCTTTGTATCCGAGTCTTCTGCATTCTTTTTCACATGTCTTAATATGGTCTTATGGATTCTATCCTTGAATGAATATAGGTATCTGAGCTTGTTTGGTTAGCTTATTTCCTTCAAGCCTTTCTACAAAGTAAGTCAAATCTGATGTCCATCTCTGCAGTCTTGTATGATGGGTATCCCACCATCTAGCAGCTTGTCCTGTAAAAGTTTCTACTAAACTTTGTAGTCGACCATGTTCACCAATATTTTTGGACACTTGTTCTATGTGCATGACTGGTGATTCTCTTTCCTTGTATCTTGGTATTTGTGTATTATTTACATTTGTAGGTTTTAAAGTAGGGTATTCCCTAAAAAAAATTCTCAAATATTTTTGGGACAATGGACATAATGAAGCACTATTTTGTGGTCTTTTTCTGTACTTCTTGGATAGTCCAGCACCCTCTTGCTTGTGTTCCATAGTTCTTGACTTCCCAATCATATAATTCTGCGTCAGAATTATAACCAACTGAGTCTTTGTTACCTAAATGAAGTTCTCCATAGATATTAGGTTCTGTATAATCTTCATTGTTGTGTACCTGATAAAGTTGTTGGATATCAACTTCTTCATTGATAGGTTCTATCCAAGGTTCTCCTTGGGATGGGTGAATAGGTACAATGACCTTTTGTCCATTTCCTTTCAATTTTATTCTTTCTTTGTCTAGGGATATCGATGCTTTCATCTTCCTTCCCCAAGGTCGACCTACTAACGTTGGGAAGGAGCTAGATCCTTCCTTAGGGTAAATAATTTCAAAGTCGACTTTGGTCGATATTCCTTTTATCATTGTGTCGACATTTTTCCAGACTCCAATAGGTTCAATTAGGCCCTGTTCGGCTAGTTTTAGGTTTATACCTGACTCATATAGTCAAGGCCTACCCAGTTGTTCCCAAGTGTCATGAGTCATGATGTTTACTTGTGATCCAAAGTCGAGCACGACTTGTCGGACATGTATCCTTCAATTTCCAGGTCGACAAGTGGGTCGGCATCACTTTTATCTTTTTTATTTAGACTACAGATATTCTTTATTTGTTTTTCGGTGTTGTTATGTTTTATTTCATATAGCAAGTCGATGAATTGAGATACTGAGTTATCTTTCTATACGAGCTGTATCAATTCTTTTATTGTGTTATGTCAATTGTCGTTTGCTTCTTCCTGTCAAGAAAATTCTTTAAATACGTTTGTTGCCTCTTTATATATTTGTTTTTCTTTAACTAGATCAGGGTAGACATTCTTTTCTTTTATTTTTTTGACTCGTGGGTTATCATTTCCTGTTTTTTTCCCTTGTCGGGTTACGATATGAAAATTCTTTGTATTTATTACATCATTTTTTTGCACACATGACAAGACATTAACATTTTTCTTTTTATTTATTTTTTCCAGCATGGTAGGGCAATCCTCTAATGAGTGATTCCCTACCCCACAATGAGTACAAAATTTGAGGTCAGTTATGTCCTTGTATGGATAGTTTGCATGGTGATGTCCCTCTTTATAACATGTAAAACATTAGATGGGTCGATGTGGTTGGTTGTCTCAATTCCCAGAGAATCGACCTCGACCTCCATAGCCTCCATGTTGATTGTCATACCGGCGCTCGTATCTTTGACTTTTGTATCTTTGATTGTTCTGATTGTTTGGCGTGTGCTTTTTCTCATTACTTTGTGCAACTACATTGGTCTAATAGACTGCATGATAATTATGTCGGTTCTTGAGATTCAGATGGCAGTCAATCGTGTTATGATTTTTAGTTACATGGATTGCACACCAAGATGCCTTGCCGTTCTTCATGTTGAATGGACAATATTTTGTCGAGTGGTCTCCATGCTCTTGGAAAATGTCGCAAAAACATTTAGTCTGCACGAATCAAATGCCCTGTCGGTTGTTGTCCTGGTGACAATTGTCTTTGGAATGTCTGGCCATCGAGCACTTTGTGCACCGGATATCCTTATTTTTGAGGTTTAATTCTTTTAATGAATTTTGTGCGTTCTCAAGCTGTTCTTCTAGTCTGTGATTGGTGGATTATGCTGGTATGTCCTCATCCATTTCTACTTGGAGAGATTTTGTAAGCACATCTTCGTAAGTCTTGAATGTCTCCAGACTTATGTGTCGAAAAATTTTCTGTGATAAACCTGCAAGAAACCATTGGATTAATAATTGTTCATCAATAACATAGTCCAATTGGCTAAGAAGGTCTTTCCATCGTTTATCGTAATCACGGATAGTTTCTCTTGGATTTTGCGATGTCATTTTTAGTTTCTTTGCTGCTAGATGTTTTGCATCTGGAGTTTTCAAAAATGATAGAACTTGCGCTTTGATCTCATCTTTGGTTGCTCGGGGTGTTCTTTTAGAAAAGGTCATGTACCAAGTTAATGCCCTTTTCCTCAAGGCACCAATGAACTATGCCATATGCCTATCTTCATCTGTAACTTGGTTAGCATCCCAAGTCGACTCACAGACGAACCAGTGTCATTTGCGGTCCTCATCCCCCTCATATAGAGGAATGTTAGCTAACCCGTGACCCATGTCGAAGTAACTATCATTGCTTTCAGGAGGTGGCGGTGGTGGAGGGGGTGGTGGGGGTGGTGGGGTTATTTTCTTATTCCTCTCTGTAGAACTATCATCCATGGAACTTTCGTTCTCGTCGGTTTTTTTTGTCGTTTCCTCTTCGACCAACAGTCAGTTAGTGTCGACTTCGTCTGTCGATGTCCAACTACAATTATTTGTATACAGTTCTAAATGTCCTGTGTCTTCCAAAGCTGTATTTGGTAGGGGGGTGCTCCTCCATCTATTGGTAAAAGTAAGTGGATACTTTGCTTAGAGGGTACTGCTTGAAGCGTAACCCAATTTCCTTCTTCTGGTCGACGGATAATGAGATGTCTACCAGTGTATGTCTCGTCGTCTAGTCGGCTTCAGATACCAAAGTCACCAGATCCTAGTCTGAGTTGCTCTTCGACAATAGATTGTATCCGGGTACACGAATCTACCAGAGGTTTTACTTCCTGGGAAACTTCTACTTGGAGAGCTTCTCGCTGCTCTATCCACAATTCTTCTTCCATAGGGGACACCTCTTCTTCCACACCTTCTTCTTATCAGTCATGACCCAACTCTGGTGGATCTCTTTCCTGGTCGATCACCCTAGTACTCATTCCTCTCTGCAATGCTAAGGATATTTCTCTTCATTCTTCCCTACTTTATAGCCTCCTCTCCCTTTCTATTTTCTCGAAGTCCGTCATACCTTTGTGTGACACTGTCTTCTTAATTTCCTTTTTAGGTTGACTTCTCATTACTAGTGATTGGTATTTCCTTTAGTCAACTAGAATCCACTCCACTTTATTTTGACATATGACCAACTACCCCCCCATAGCCTACCCGACGCTTTAGAAAGTGGAGATAGTTCTGTCTGCTTGCTTAGGAAGTATTCCCACTCCCTTTCTGCAATGAATTTGTCCCACCTCTTTTGCTTTTCCGCCTAGTTAGGGTTTAATGGTGGTCCGCAAAGTGATGGATGAAGTTCAACAATATGACCTACTCCCTTCTCGATTAGGAATTTAAATAGCAAGGTTGGTAAGGAACAGAAGAATTGCTCAATGAGGTCTGTGTAGAATTTCTTCTTGACGGTTTCCACCAAATTTCTATCTTCTACTATTTGCTCCTCATAGAATTCGTCGACGATCTTTTCAAACCACTTTGACAAGTTTTTTATTCCCCCGTGAATCAGTTTTTCTAGTAAATGTTGATATTTAGTCCCTTCCAGCTTTTTCATCCAGCAGTTTCTTCAGAAGTTGGGGCACAGATTCTACAAATTTCTTATGCGTCTCTATAAAGAATCTTTATTTTTCTTGTGCGGTCATTAATCTGTTTCTTCGTGCGTAATTATGCAAATAATTTGCTACTTTACGCTCCCACCAATGCTTAATATCCATTGTAGTCTAGTTGGTTATGACACTCAGCTCTCACCCGAGAGACCCAGGTTCAAGTCCCGGCAATGAAACCAATGTTGTAATCTCACAAATCACATAAGGTTACCAATAATACATACTAAAACATACATACATAATAGAGACAAGAGACAAGAACAGATAGATAGAATAACAGATTATATTAGCATAAGAGGGTCCATGCAATACAGAGAACTGAACTGAGTTCTCATCTGGCTCAACAGCCTAATATATATGGTTACAAAACAGTTACAAAACAGTTACAAAATAACTACCTATCGGTTCGGTGAACTGACACAACTTTTAGGTGGCCGACCTAATCTTTAGTTAGTTGGTTGATCGACTTAGTTGGCCGATCGACTAAGTTGGCTATCATTTAAGTCGGCATACCGAATTGCTCCTCCAACATCAACCATGGTGTTGACCGCAGGGATAACATTGGCAAGTGTGGTTAGCCCTTCCGGATCAATGGTGTTAATTGTTGGGATAACGTTGGTGGGTGTTGTTATCCCTTGTGGATCGTGATAAGTCAATTGGTCAACTATCATGATTTTCCCTTCATGAGGGAATATCATGAGGCTGAAAATAGTTGATGCTACAGCTCTCATGGTGTACATATAACTTCTTCCAATGAGAATTTTATAGTCCAATTGAGCATTGACAACCTCTATGTCAATCAGTACTATTTTCTTGGCCAATGTGATGGGGACATGAGGGAGGATTCCTTGGGATTTAGTGGGGTGGCCATCATAAGCCCACAGAGTAGTAGATGATGGTTGCAGAATTGGGGATCCAAGCTTCTGCCATACTAAGGTAGACATAACGCACGTGGATTCCCCCTCGCCCACTATGCACTGGTGCATGACCAAATTCTGGATGGAAACTAGGATTTGGAAGGAAATGGTTGGTGGCATCCATGATTCTCCATTCTCCATGTCGAATATGATCAACTTGGAGTTTGAGGGGTCTATAGCACCAAGGGTGGCTAGTAAGGATTTCTGCTATGTTGGGCAATTTTTGAGTAACTCAAGAGAAGACATGGTGGTAGGTGTTTAGGCCAAATCATCCAAGATGTTGTAGCTTACAGCAGCTCTAGTCATGACGTTGTTGGCAATCCTCCGTATGGGGGGCGCAGAGGGAAAGGGGGTAGTTGAATACCTTCAGGTGCATTGGTTGTTTTGGATGTAGATGTTGCTGATGTATCAACAGGTTCGGTGTTGGTTCCGTATTGATTTCATCTGGTCTGTAAATTGACCTCTTCAATTGTCATGGCTAGTAGGTGGTGAACACCTGTTTCAGCTATCGGAGGTGCCCCCAAGAATTTGGGATTGGGCTGGGGAGCGGGTGCAATTGCTACTAGCCCTTGGACTGGTAATGGGTTTTGGAGGACCATGGGTGGGGCCCCTGGTGGTGCTGGGTTGGGTTGAGCTTGGGTTTTCATATTAGTAGAATGCTGAACCTCATTGTGAATGGCTTGCTTGGCATGACAAATGAAGGGGCATTCATGTGTATAGTTCCCATAGACCTCACACAACTTGCATGGCTGGTTTGTGCATAACAGAGCATTGTGTCTAGGTGCATTTGGTTGCTGAGGATTTTGGGCTGGACGGTTTTCCCCGGCATTGTTGGGAGGGTTTGGTTGTTGACCACCTCCCTATGGTTGATTGTTGCCTTGATTCTGCGCTTGGTTATTTCTGGCCTGCCCTTGTTGGTTATTGGGGGTTGGCTGGTTAGGATGATTTTGTTGTGCAAACACCTGTCATAAAGGTGTTGGCAGAGTATGGGAGGGGACTTGAACAGCTTGCACCAGTGGTGCATAGTAGACTTGGGTGGGTGTAGGTTCCACAAATGTGGGCATTTGTCCTGTATATTGTTGTGCTGAACAAGCTAATGCTTGTGCCTACTGTGGTGGTGTAGGTTGTGCATAAGACATTGTGGTGCCGGACTGGGACATCATTCTTGCATAGTCCAGAGTTTGGTTTTGGTAGGCAATGCTGGGGGTGTTTCTTGGTTGTGGTGGTATTACAGGTGGTGTTAGACAGTGTTGTGGATGGTGGGAAACAGAACCTATGATGCCATCTATGACATGGGATGCCCCCAGTGCCTCCCAGTAGGATGTTCCTACATGACAAGTGTATGGAATGATAGTGTAAAGGTATCCAGACTATGCATATATTAGATCAAAATGATAGGATTTCAAGATGGCCTCCTCTTCATATTGGGGACGTTCGGATGGGATGTCCTTTGCTATAGGTGGTAGAAAAGTTTTTAGGAACCAAACCTAGAAGATCCTGTTATCAAGTTGAATCTTGCACAAACTATGGCGTTGCCGCTAGTCATGGATGTGGTTGGTTATGTGGGTCATAGTATTTTGTAGGAAAGATAGCAAGATCTACACCCCCTCATCGTACCTAATGGGGAGTTGGAAATATTGTAGGAACATGAAAGCCAAGGAGTTGCAATCCGGGTACTTGGCTTGTGGTAGCTCAATGTACCACTTGGTTATAGCACCTGTGAGGGTGTGTTGGAATAGTCTAAGTCTGATTGAATCATCTACGATGCTATTTGATGAGCACCATGGGTGAAACTTCATGATATGGTTTTGGGGGCACTCCCCTACCTTCCCTTAAAACTTGGGAATGTCTGAGGGGAGTTTGGTTGGCATGGGAGGCCAAAATGTTTAATGGCGGATAGGATCATTTGTTAACCGAGCCAAGTCAGGCAGGTTGAGATGTGCCATGAAAGGAAGTTTTGACCCAAGGTTGATGTGAGATGGGGTAGCAATGGTGGTGGGGTTTATAGGGACATGATGCACCTGCATAACTGGGGGTACTTGTGGCACCATTGTTGATGGGCCACTACCCCCATGTGTGGTAAATGGAGCTATGTGAGTTGAAGGGCCACTACCCCCATGTGTTATAGGAGGGGCAGTGTAGGTGGAAGGGCCACTGCCCCCAGGCATGCCAAGTGGGACAGTGTGGGTGGAAGGGACACTACCCCCATGTGTTATGGGTGGGATATCTTGATTGGTATATATTGGTGGTGGTAGCTGGCTTATGACGGTTTGCATGACCATGCTAGGACCATCAATAGGGGTGTTGGTGGTGGTGTGGGGTCTGGACATGGGTCCACTACTAATCAGTAAGCCAGAAAATGGATCCAGGTTTGCACCATCCATGGGGCTAGATGGTGCAGTATGCAGGTTTTCCTTAGATTGGTATGACTCTGAGTCTGAATTAGAGGTTGTGTGGCCTTCTGATGGTGTAGAGGGTCATTTAGAATGTTCTCAACAGTGTTGCTTCAAGGACCCAAACTGTGGTGGATCGCCTCTTGTGAGGAAGAGCGTGGGGGATCAATTGTGTCTGATTTGTATGTCAAGTGGCGAAATATGGTAATGAATTTTGGACCCTATTTTTAATGGCTTCCTATTGGCTTTCAAGTGGTCACTCAGCCACCAAGACTACTAGGAGACAACAGTTGGCTTTTTCCTCACAGGAGTGCTAGTCAGTCAGTGGGGGTCATTGCCCATTTTTCTTGGCAATTCCTCTCAATGGAAAGATACTTTGGGGTTCCTATGGTACTCCTCATAATGAGTTTCTGGGCTGAGCCCAAGTACTTCCCACAGTTAAGGTAGTTAGGGACTTATGTCCTCAAAGACTGCAAGTGTTTGACTTAGTGTAAATTATAAATTTTAATGGCTATCTCAAGGTCATGAACTGAGTTTGGTTGTTTTATGTCGTTTGGTTTGTGTGTATGTCTTTTCTCTTTTTGTTATACTTCGTGGCTGCTTAAATGGTTTATGAATATTATGAAAAGTTCAAAACATTGTTGATGAAAGCAGTAAATGATAAATTGAAATTTAAACATGTACCATATCTGAATCTAAACTATGATAGCCTAACTAGGTGACTTCCTTACACCTGTATTTCTCTTGAACCAAAAAAGGGTGCTGGGCTCTCAACAAAATGGGAATAATCCCATCCATATATCCTCAAGTTACCCTCCAAATGCAAGGTTGGTCAACATGGAGGACATGAATGTTGTGAGCCCCCCTAGGCCTACCACCCCCTCTACCTTCCAAGTCACCCGTTTTTAGTGGTTTGGAAAAATGACAGGTAAAGTGCTTATTACTATACAAGCTTCACCCTTCGTCTTATCCCTGAATACCCCAAAGGGTGATGACTGGGCAGAGGAGGAAGGGCTAGGAAAGATTTAATTTTAAGAATTGAAGCCTATAGTAATTTTTTTATTCAAGCTTTAAACAGATTCATTAACCAATTAACCATTTAATTTGACAGTGATTTGCACATACTGCAATGAAATAAACAGATATTTAAAGGAAATAAATATAGATTTGATGGAAAAAGGTGGCTGAGCTGCACTGATAGTCCCAGAAACTTTTAAAAATCTGAATTTGAGAGACAGATAGCTCTTTTCGAGGGAAATGCGGAGAGGGGGTCACAAAATTTTCCCCAAATCAAGGGAGGGGGTTGTTCAGAAACTACAGATAGAAGCGATCTGGTTTATGGGATGAAGTCGCACCTTTTGGGCCTAAATGAGTGACATTATCGCACCTTTCAACCCAATAAGAGTGACCTAGTACGAAAGATGGAAATTTTTTTTCCTGAGTAAGGTTCGGCAGACAATAACCTGTCATGTGGCCGAATGGACTCGGCTTGGCCTTGAGGAGGTTTGGTTGTAAATAAAAAAGTAGGAAGAGATAGATCTAAACTAGATTGAGTAGAAAATTAAACTAGGGAAAATAAAACTAAAATGCAGAAATTAAACCCAGGGATCCTGAGGGATCGGCCTAATATGGTCGCAAATCTATAGTAGGGATTTCACCCTTGCTATAGGAAGGAATGGCTCCCTTCCATCTATAGGAAAAAAAGGTATGGTTCCCATGAAAATGAAAATTATAGAAAGAAAAACAAATAGAAACCCCTGCACACAAGGTTAGGGCTAAGCTCCACAACCCTGCATCAAACTCTTAGAAAACTAAGAAATGGCTGCAAGCATTCAATGGAGAACTTGCAGCAAACTGTAAGAAAATAAAACTGCAAGAAAAATATGTTAAACAACTATAACAAACATGACAGAAAACATAAAATGATACCTTCTATGGGTGGAAATGGGCCACCATGCCCTAGCTTGGGGAGCACCTCTCTTAGGAATGGGAGCTTTGTCTCAATGGAGGAATGGAGGAGAGGGAGGGTGAATGGCTTGAGAGGAAAATGGTCTCAAGGCACTCACATGGGAAGCATAACGATAGGGAGTGGAGTGATTTGATAGTGATGCCCACCCCCTCTATTTATACTTTTTCTTGAAATTTTTAGGGTTTTAAGCCCCTGGTTGGGGATTTAGCCCTTTCTTTGGTATTTTAGCCCCTTTCGCCCAATCCTTAGCTCATTTAGTAGTTTTAAGCTTCCTTGAGGGGTTTTAGCCCTTTTTTGTAGGTTTTAGCCCCTATGAGAGCTATTTTGGCTCTTTTTAGGGGTTTTTAAGCCCTTTTTCATATTTTTGAGCCTTTTTTAGGGCGTGGGGGTCAAATGAGGGTCGTGCATGGATTTCCTTAGTTGGAGTAGGTCATATAGATCTTAGTGAGGGATTTTTTGGGTTAACAAGAAACATCAATAGAATGAACTATAGGTTCTATTGAGATCTTTGCAATTACTGGTCCTTGGTTATGGTTTGGTGGTGGATTCTCTAGATGGTTCACATTCTGATTTGCAGTTTGGTTCTATGTATGATTCTCGTTCTACAGCTATGGAGCGTTCATTTCTTTCCACTTCTTGATCAGCTAAGGATAGTCTTCAACTGTGTGATCTGCAGTGATACAATAAGTTTATTTCTCTTATAGGTTTGGGAAATATCTCTGATAATTCCCCATTACTCCAAAATTATAGCATTGCATAAGTCCAAAACCTCATCCTCCTCCTGAACCAAAACCTCCACCTATTCCTCCTCAGAATCCTCCACGAAATCCTCTTTATTAGGTTAGTTGAGATTCTACAGTAAAGATTCATGGAATCTAATAGAGAATCTACAAATTCTCCATTAGATTCCATGAATCCTCCTTATTGTTGGTATTGCAGTTGATTGAACTGCTATTACAGTGGTGGATTAGGATTTGGTTGTGTATACTATTGCAGCAGGGGATTGGGTTGTGGTTGCGTATATTGAATCTAATTGTACTATGGAGATGGTGGAGCAAACTGTAGTTGTGGCACAAATTGCTGTTGTGGTACAAACTGTAGTTGCAGTTGTGGATGTATGACCTCTTGCGGCTACTATGGTGGTGGCCTCTCCATTGATCGATGGTATTCTCCCTTCACATAGTATGCATCCATCATCCTCTCTTGGAGCAAATCATATGCTCAATAGCCCTTATTTTCATTCCCAATAGATCGACAAAACATGCAATCAATTTTTTTGGCTTCAATACCATCTTTTACATAAACACACAATCTTCATGTTGATGTCCATGAACTTGATAGATGTGGCACCATAGCATGCCACCATGACTCAAAGAATTTGGAGCTCTCGACAATAGATAGTTTTTGAAATTTGGGCACTGATCCTTATGATGTCCTTCCACATGACATCGAGTACATCATATCTCTTTGTGATGCTCTCTTCCTTTATTGATATCTTGAAATTGGATTATAAGGTTTGCAAATTGTTTGTGAATCTGATTCATGCTAACTCCATTCTCACAAATAAGAGAAGCTTCTAACTTCATCGCGATCTCCAGATCCTCGCTCTGTGTCACAATATTCTGTTGCAATAAGGGCAACCTAATATGTGGTACCAACGTCACAATGAACCATTCCTTATGTTGTACATCACTCATTTCAAAGATGAGTCTCGCCCGCAGTGTCTTGAATTATTGATCAATGTGCCATACAAATTCATTACGATATAGCTTGATCCCTTTAACTCGGTGATATGTTGCGCCTCAAGCGTAGGTTTTTTGAACTCCTTGATCAATCCTTTATGATCTATGCTAGAGTCTTTTCTGTAGTCCTTGTAGGAACCTATAAAAACTTCACGTACCAATCCAGTCTATGACCTCAAAAGGTTGTTTCCAACTTATCCTTCATAATATCATCATCTTGAGCTTGATTTACAATCCAAACTACTTAACATAGAAACCAGTACTATTCGGGATCCTCAGTCACGTTCCCGTGAAACCGAGGTAGCTTTACATCGTCGCCCACCATCCTCAGTCTTCTTCCTATTTTCACTAATCCTCTGCTATTAGAGTGTTGATGACACTTCAGACAACTTGATGTTGAACTAGTATTTATTCCTGAGTGCAGCACAGTACACGAAGGTGTGTGTAAGTTTTTTCTTGGGGTTAGTATTTTTTCAAGCTCAAGTGTAGCCTAGTCATCTCCTTCATCATTGTAGGGTCTCTTCGTCCCTTGTGATCTTCTCTCATAGCCTCTTGTTCTAGTTAGAGTAGGACTCTCCTCAATCCTTTGCCTCTTCTCTTGCCAAAACCTTACTCCACTTTGCAGAATACCACTTCCTTGGATTCCCTCATAGTCTCTTCATAAATCCCATCCATCTACCCCGTATCATTACATCCAACCCTTTTCTCCATGATACCTATAGGATCCACACACTAGGGGTATACTCATCGGAGTTCATCTTCAACATTCCTTTTTCACACATGAGCATCTTAATCAAAAATTACAAAGATAACATAAACCTACCTCTTGGTCCTTTGAAGAATTCATTTTTTGTGTCATTGTAATATTTGAATGTATCGAATCCAAAATCAATGATGTAGCCCTCCAAAATTTTGTTAGTCCACACTTCAACATCCATTGACTCTCTATTATCTACCTCCTCCAGCTGCTAGATCAGCTTTGGGGTCTAACAAGTGGGTTCACCTCCTTGAAAATTTGTCTTTCAATAGGTCAACTCTGCCAACCACTCATACAAGATGATCAAAAAATCAGAGAAAAATTATTCATCAAGATCATAATATAGATACCTTCCTAGCCACTATTTTGTCTTAAATACAGGGTTCTGATTCTCCTCTGTCGTGAATTCCAGAGCCTTTTGGTCAAACCAATATTGAATCTTTGATCTTGTCGAATGCCACAACATGTCCTCCTTCTCCATGCACTATGGTCCTGAAAACAGAACCATTTATTGACACGGATCTATCGATAGGGGTTCACTCTCTGTCAACACCCTTAACTCAGCGATCTCCCTGAGTTAAGGAGGAAGGGCTGGGAAATATTTAATTTTAAGAATTGAAGCCTATAGTAATTTTTTTATTCAATCTTTAAACAGATTCATTAACCAATTAACCATTTAATTTGATAGTGATTTGCACATGCTGCAATGAAATAAAGAGACACTAAAAGGAAATAAATACAGATTTGATGGACAAAGGTGGTTGAGCTGCACTCACATGGGAAGCACAACGATAGGGAGTGAAGGAGTGATTTGATAGTCACCCCCACCCCTCTATTTATACTTTTTCTTGGGATTTTTAGGGGTTTAAGCCCCTGGTTGAGGCTTTAGCCCCTTTTTTGGGATTTTATCACCTTTCACCCAATCCTTAGCTCATTTGGGGGTTTTAAGCTCCTTTGAGGGGTTTTAGCCCCTTTTTGGAGGTTTTAGCCCCTATGAGAGCTATTTTGGCTCTTTTTAGGGGTTTTTAAGNTATGGTGTGGGGGTCAAATGAGGGTTGTGCATGGATGTCCTTGGGTGGTGTAGGTCATATAGAGCTTAGTGAGGGATTGTTTGGGTTAACAAGAAACATCAATAGAATGAACTCTAGGTTATACTGAGATCTTTGCAATTGTTGGTCCTTGGTTATGGTTTGGTGGTGGATTCTCTGGATGGTTTGTGTTCTGATTTGCATTGTAGTTCTAATTTTGATTATGGTTCTACAGCTATGGAGCATTCCTTTCTTGTCACTTCTTGATCAGCTGAGGACAGTCTTCAACTATGTGATCCGCAGCAATACAATAATTTTATTTCTCTTATAGGTTTGGGAAATATCTCTGATAATGCCCCGTTACTCTGAAATTATAGAATTTCATAAGACCACGACCTCATCCTCCTCCTCAACCAAAACCTCCACCTCTTCTTCCTCAGAATCCTCCATGAAATCCTCCTTAATAGGTTTGTTGAGATTCTACAGTAAAGATTCATGGAATCTAATAGAGAATCTACAAATTCTCCATTAGATTCCATGAATCCTCCTTATTGTTGGTATTGCGATTGATTGAACTACTATTGCAACGATGGATTAGGATGTGGTTGTGTATACCATTTCAACGGGGGATTAGGTTTTGGTTGTGTATATTGAATCTAATTGTATTGTGGCGATGGTAGAGCAAACTGCAGTTGTGGCACAAATCGCAGTTGTGGTACAAACTGTGGTTGCGTTTGTGGATGTATGACCTCTTGTGGTTGCTGCAGTGGCAGCTTCTCCATCGATCGATGGTCTTCTCCCTTCACGTAGTATGCATCCATCATCCTCTCTTGGAGTGAATCATATGCTCGATAGTCCTTATTTTCATTCCCAACAGATCGACAAAACATGCAATACAAATTTTTTGGCTTCAATACCATCTTTTATATAAACACACAATTTTCATGTTGATGTCCATGAAATTGATAGATGTGGCACCATAGCATGCCACCATGACTCAAAGAATTCAGAGCTCTTGACAATAGATAGTTTCTAAAATCTAGGCACTGATCCTTATGATGTCCTTCCATATGACATCGAGTACATCATATCTCTTCACGATGCTCTCTTCCTTTATTGATATCTTGAAATTGGATCATAAGGTTTGCAACTTGTGATTGAATCTGATTCATGCTAACTCCAGTCTTGCAAATAGGAGAAGCTTCTAACTTCATCGGGATCTCGAGATCCTCGCTCTGTGTCACAATATTCTATTGCATCAAGGGAATCCTAATATGTGGTACCAATGTCACAATGAACCATTTCTTATGTTGTACATCACTCATTCCAAAGATGAATCTCTCCCTCAGTGTCTTGAATTGTTGATCAAAGTCCCATACAGATTCATTAGGATATAGCTTGATCCCTTTAAATTGGTGATACATTGCGCCTCAAATGTAGGTTTTTTGAACTCCTCGATCAATCCTTTCTGATATATGCTAGATTCTTTTCTGTATTCCTTGTAGGAAACTATAAAAAATTCACATACCAATCCATTCCATGACCTTGAAAGGTCATTTCCAACTGATCCTTCATAATATCATCATCTTGAGCTTGCTTTACAATACAAACTACTGAGCATAGAAACCAGTATTGTTCAGGATCCTCAGTCACATTCCCATGAAACCGAGGTATATTTACATCATCGCCCACCATCCTCGATCTTCTTCCTATTTTCACTAATCCGCGGCTATTAGAGTGTTGAACTAGTATTTATTCCTGAGTGCAGCATAGTACATGAAGGTGTGGGTACAATTTTTCTTAGGCTTGGTATTTTTTTGAGCTCGGGTGTAGCCTAGTAATCTCCTTCATCATTGTAGGGTCTCTTCGTCCCTTGTGATCTTCTCTTGTAGCCTCTTGTTCTAGTCAGAGTAGGACTCTCCTCAGTCCTTTGCCTCTTCTCTTGCCAAAACCTTACTCCACTTCGCAGAATACCACTTCCTCAGATTCCCTTATAGTCTCTTCATAACTCCCATCCATCTACCCTATATCATTTCATCCAACCCTTTTCTCCATGGTACCTACAACTTCCACACACTAGGGGTCTAATCATCGGAGTTCATCTTTAACATTCCTTACTTACAGATGAGCATCTTAATCAAAATTTATGAAGATAACATAAACCTACCTCTTGGTCCTTTGAAGAATTCTTTTTTTGTGTCGTTGTAATATTTGAATGTATCGACTCCAAAATCAGTGATGTAGCCCTCAAAGATGTTGTTAGTCCACACTTCAACATCCCTTAACTCTCTATTATCTACCTCCTATAGCTGCTAGATTGGCTTTGGGATCCAACAAGTGGGTTCACCTCTTTGAAAATTTGTCTTTCAATAGGTCAACTCTGCCAACCACTCATACAAGATGATTGAAAAATCAGAGAAATATTATTCATCGAGATCACAATATAGATACCTTCCTAGCCACTATTTTGTCTTCAATCCAGGGTTCTGATTCTCCTTTGCTGTGAATTGCAGAGCCTTCTGGTCAAACCAATATTGAATATTTGGTCTTGTCAGATGCCACAACATGTCCTCCTTCTCCATGCAATATGGTTCTGAAAACAGAACCATTTATTGACACAGATCTGTCGATAGGGGTTCACTTTCTGTCGACACCCTTAACTCAGCGATCTCCCTAAGCACTGGTGTAGATAGGTTTTACCCTGTCCAACAACACCAACCGAGCAGATGAGGTCTCACCTGAGATGTTCAAGGGAGAACTATTGGAACCACGTTTCCAGAGTAAGGATGGTTTGAACATATACTATTCACTAATGTTATACCAAAATCCTATCACCATCATGTGATAAGACATTTGACATACCTACTTTCCTTGAATCCCAGCTTCTGGAGTGGAAACTAAATGGCCCTTTATCCAGGAGCGGTACCCCTGCTCACACCGCCTTTCATCGGTTGTCCACAAGCGGTGCCACCACCCATTTCCCTTGGTCTATAGGTGGTTATTGCCAAAACCGCTCTGTCATAGAAGGAGAAGAGCGATACCCTGGGTAAAAAGGGAAAAAGAGAAGTTTCTCGAGGCTTCTAGATGATAAGCCTCATGTACTACCTTATCCCTACTGTTGTGGGTTGGTTGAGCTCAAGATCCCTCATCCTAGGATCTTAGAGGCCACCTCACCCACTAATTTATCAACCATATCTATCCATTAAAGCCCTATAAATATGATCTCATAGCCATGGTTGGGGGGAGAACATTGAAGGTATTGTTATGCTATTGGATTGATTCTTGGCCCAAAATCATTTGGAGAGAGCATAGAGAATTAGAGTTGGAGCTTTTGGGGATGAAGAGCTGGTTTCATGGAGATGCATGTCAACACTAAGTCTTGGTTGTAAACTTATTCATATTTCTAATGCAAGTTTATTTTTGTCCCACATATGATGTTGTTGTTGTGATTTTGCATATATATGTTGATAGATTCCTTAGTCACTAGCATAGATTAGTAGATCATATTCTGGTTGCTTTGATTCATTTTGTGTTGAGATTTTTTGCAGGTACACAGGTGAACTGTCAAATCCTTGTATTCCATATATCTACAGCATCTAGGGAGAGTCTTCAACCTCTATCCTCTATTTTTTCTAGATCTGAACCATTCAAATCAGTGGAACACCTTGCTGTCCGTAGGAGGTGAAATATTCTAGCCAACAAATCTGGCGACTCCACTAGGGAATAGGATATTCAGTTGTTATGATCTTCCTCAGTCTGTAACTCTTGTCCGAATCCAGGTTCCATTTTATTCAACTCTTTTCAGTAAGATCTACTTTTTGATTTGTATTATTTGGGTTTGAAATTTCCAGATCTATTCAGATTCGAGTCATTTCGATCTTTTATGCCTTGTTACCACATTCAATTCGACGGCATTTGCCTTGATCTAGTATTTTCTAACTTTATCCATTGTTATTTTTTTTGTTTTGGCCATCTACAGGGAACCGCTCCCATGCTGTGTACAAGGAGTGGTGCCACCGCCTGAACATAGTAAGTAGTAAGCGGTGCCACTGCCTATATCTATTTTGCAAGGAGCGGTGCTGTCTTGGAAATGCTCTGTCAACACCTACGAAACGCGGAGCCAGGTAGGCATTAGTCCAAAACTCTTTTTCCTCATTTTCTTTGTAAAAATTTGGAATTTTGATTGCTTTTAGTTCTATTATCAGACTTGTGTTATTGAATCTGATGTGTGTGGTTTGCTGCTTTGATGGTTTAAGATTGATTTGAGTGGAATTTCAAAAGTTTATTTAGTCTTTTTTATTGTTCATCCACTTCTTTCTTGTTGGTGGTGCTTAAAGAAGGATTTCTTATTTTCTAAAAGTTAGGGTGCTCATTGAAGTCTCTTTTTGTTGCATATACTAAAAGAAGAACACTAGATTAGCTTCTAGATTTCATTTCTTACTTGCATAGTAAACTTCTTTTTCTTTCCTTCAAAAAAGAAAAGTTTTGCTTGAGATTAGGACATCTTATTTAAGCATTGGATTTGGGTTTTCCGACTGGCTTTAAAAGCTTTTAGGACCTTTATGATATTTCTTCTCTCATGCATATAGGACTACCTCAATCAAAATATAAAAAAATGGTAGTTTTATGTTAGATTTGCTTATGTTTTTGAGAAATTTGAAAAGTTAGAGTGCATTGGCATATAGGTGTGCTTGGTGTTGTTCTTTTAGGAAAAGAGATTCTCACCCTTCTCACTTTCTTTTGAAAAGAAGAATTTGGTTTGTAAAATTATTTGCTTGTATTTGATTTGATGTTCATGACTATTGAGTGGAATGATTTTTTGTTTTGAAACAAAAATAAAAACGCTCTCTTCCTTCCCATAAGTAGGCATACTGAATGGTAAAGTGAACATTTGCACAAGCATATTGCATGGTTTTACTTTTTCGTGAAAACATCATGCATTCACCTAACCGTACAAGTTAAAATTAATGGTAGTTGTAGGTTAAAATTTATGTAGTAACTTGAGTGATAGGTTAGAGACGTGTTCGGGCGTTGTAAAACGTAGGATCTGTCGTTATTTATCAAAATTACATTTCGGGACTCATGCGGTTCTTCCACATACCGTTGGTATATCGAACGGCCTTTCACGTACCCTTGAGGTATATAGAAAGGTACTTCACCTACTCGATTGTATATCGAAAGGCCCCTTGTGTACGGCTATGCATTAGACAACACTACTACCGATTCGAGCTCCCACGTACCTTGAGTATATCAAGAGACCCCACTAGGGTACCTTATCTATCTAAGAAAAGCCCTTTGGTCGTCTTGTTTGGATCCATACACCAAAAATAACATTCAGGGAGATTACTACGCATGTACCCTTGAGGTATATCATGAGTGGCACCTTCTTGACAATCCTAGTGAGAGACCTGACTTTTGAACTCCTCCTGTCATTTTAAGTCTACTTGTTTTGACCTATAGTTTGAGTAGGGAAGTCTTTTGGTGCGTTTTTATAGATATTCAGACCCTAGGTTAGATATGAACTGTACAACTACCTGAGTTAAGATAGTCCAGAAGAGTACGAGGATTGCCACCTGATTTTATTCCTGTTTCAGGAGAAAATCCAATGGAAGCTATCGACCAAGGAGCTGCTACCACCTCCCAAGTGGGAGATAATGTGGTTGTGGAAAGTGGAGTACCATATTCTTCACACTCGCCTCCCTTGGTCCAACAGCCTTCCCGGGAAGATTCATCGTTCCATTCTCCCATGGAAGGACATGTTGATGATGTTGCTTGCCCAAATTTTGGTCCCAATACTGCATTTTGGGAAACCCCTGTAGGTCAAGCCATTGCTTCATTTGGCACCCGTGCAATCTCTTTTGACATGGAAGAAGAACGCATGCAATACCACTCTACCATTCTCCACGCGAAGGAGATTGATAAGAAGATAGATAAAATCTTAGGTCCAACACTACCAAGATCCACATCTATTTGTAGGGGATGTCATTCACTTGCCGAATCTATGAGACCCATCGAACCGATTATAGATCGTCGGTTGACACCCCACAATCCAATTCAAGATACCACCTCTATCACCTCTCATGTTATGTCTATCCCTAATCTTCCCAGGTCTTTTTTACCTGAGATTCAACCCTCAATTCTTGTTTCATCTACACCTTCTAGTGCCAGGGGGCAACCCCCAGCACGACCTATGTTATCTGACACTGAAATTGTTGCTAGTCAAAGATAGACCTCTAACATAGAAACATCTATAGTTTTTGTCCTTCCCACCCATACTACTATGGTAAATTCCCCATCGAGTTCAGGTCAGCCCTCGGGGGCACAACCTGTTATCGTTTAATCTTCTGGAGGTTATGGTTATCAAATACCTATAGGTAATTATCCATCCAATCCTACAGGAACACCTTATGCTGGAATTACATACCCTAGTAACACTTTTATGCCATGGGGGAAACCCAACTGGTCTTACATGCCAGCTATGGGAGGGATACCTATACATACTGCGAGAGGTGTGGGAGGACCACCTTATGGAGGTCCTCTCCTTGGGGGACCTAATGTTCCTGGAGGATCTGAAAAATTTCCTCCTCATGGTCCTAGAGGTCCTAGTGGTACTGGGGGACTTGGTGGCTTTCCTCCTTATGGATCTGGAGGGTCTAGTGGCCCTCCACCTAGTGGTTCCAGTGGCTCTAGAGGTTTACCACTTCCTAGATGCTTCGGAGGGTCTGGTGGTCCGCCTCCTGGTGGTCCTGGTGGTCTTGGTGGTCTCAGTGGTCATGGTGGTTCCGGTGGCTCTGGAGGCCTTGGTGGTCCTAGTGGTCGTAATTATAGAAATCAACCCCCCATGGGTGGATCCTCCAGTGGTTCTTCTTCACAACAACCTGTTTATCAATCTACCTATGGCCCTACCGGTAATTATATGCCATATCAATATTACCAATATGTGAAAACAAATAAATAGTTACCTTTCCTAGAAACTTTGGACTCACCTAATTTGTCCAAGTTAATAAATTATCCCATTCGACACAATCCCTCGTGTCCTCCCATTCCAGTAAAGTTACTATCAGATATTATGTAATTCGATGGGAAGCAGGGTGAAGATCCATAGAACCATGTTATGAATTTTCATTTTTGGTGTTCCTTGAACTCCCTCATGGATGATTTCGTTCGGTTACGACTCTTTCAGTGAACTTTAATTGGTATGACCGCGAAGTGGTACATTGAACTCCCACAACATTTGTTTGTGGATTTTGGCTCATTGGCTACCGTATTTCTTATGCACTTTCAACTCCCTATTCATTATGAAATGGGCACTGATATTTTAACCTCTCTATGAAAGAACACCTCCACCCACATATCTGATCATATTCATGAGTGGAGAAGGAGGAGAAGGCTTATTAAGGCCCCTACTCTGGATCAGCTATTAGCTGATTGGTTCACTAATTCCTTGTTGCCTCCTATTTCCCAAGATGTGGCCATGGGCGGTGTCGTTTCCAAAGATCAGGCTATTAGTCGGGCTCAGTACCTAGACTTGGTCTATTCCCAGTTTGAGACTCTTTATGGCATTATTCCTCAAGCTCCTCACCCCAGCACTGACCCTACTAAGCCACCAACAGAAGTACCTATTTATGGGATTGTTGGTTCAATCCAGTCCCCATCCACAATGAAACCTGCCAAGCAAACCCAAACCACTACTCCTTCGACTCCCAAGGTTTCTGTCGAGGTTGATTCTATTCAAATTACTCAAACCTCGGGTAATAAAAAGAAATGTAAAAATCGAAATAAAAACCTGGAAACCAACAAGAGACCCCACGATCAACCAATAATGACAACAACAAAGGGAAAATGAAGGCTAAATATCCTTGTCTGTTATGCAGTGGTGACCATTTTTCAAAGGAGTGTTTCTGTCGGTACAAAATCTCCCAGTTTTTGAAGTCTAATCCCACACCTACAGTACTTACGGATCCCTTTCCCTCTCAACAACAACAACTGGTAGACCACATGTCTAACCAAGGTAACTCTAGTTCATCGGAGGAAATTTGTATGATGTCCTCAGATACCATCCATCTACAAACTTGAAGACAGAATTATGATAAACCCGCAGATAAGAAAGAATATCAATCTTCTTCAGGGAAAGCTCCCTCTACTGGTTCTCTGGAATCCTTGTCTATTGTTCCCTTGTCTATCGAGAAGCCTACTCTCAACATTATTTTGCGCCCACCAAAGAGTACTCTTCGGAAGGCTATATTTAATCCCAATGCCCATGCTGCTCAATTCTATAATGTATTTGAAGATCTCACTCGGGAACTTTGTGTGATGTCTACCCTAGAAGTACTCCAAAGTTTCCCCACACAGCACAAGAACTTGTTGACAGCTTTAGGAGCTTTAGACCCGGAGAACACTAACTTGATTCACTTCAATGTTGAGAACTATAAACCTAGATTACCGCATAAAATCGCTTTTCAGATCATTATGAAAGTAGTGGGAAAGAAAATATTTTGAACAGTACTAGATGAACGAGCTTCGACCTTGGTGTTATCTCTGACTTGTTAGAAAGATCTTAGCTCTCCCGAGCTTGTTACATCATCGACCACCCTTAAATCCTTTGATGGATGGGGTTTCCAACCCCATGGTCTCATATTAGCCCTCGCAGTTGAGCTGGGGGGAAAAACTGTTTCCATCCAAGTAGAAGTGGTTGATGCCCCTTTGGATTATAACCCCCTTTTAGGAAGGAATTGGTTCTATGCCATGACTGTTGTTGCTTCAATAGTATTTCAAACGGTCCAATTCCCGCATCTTGGGAGAATTGTTACCATTGACTAGCTTGATTTCTATACGCTGGATGTTACAAACTCCATGGCTAATAACATCCCCATGTTAGGCCAATCCCCTCCTCCTTACCAGTCGATTCGGGTAGGTATGCTAAAGGATTCATCCCTTATGGGGATATTTCCATCTACTCCTCCTAGCACGGATACTGCAACAGTACATATGATCGCCTCATTTTATTTTGAGCCCAAGGGAAAAAATGTTGTTGAGTCCACCTTGTTGAGCTTGCATGAAGCTATGTATGACACCATTCAAACTTGTTTCGATAATCACAATGATGACATTCATTTAGTGGCTTCGGGTCCTTACCATTTACCGTACTGGTTAGAACCTTCTCTTATGATTCTAGATTATCTCTCTGAGACTTTTCCTTCTGATGAGTCCATTATAGAGATCATGAATACGAATGAGCCCATTTGGGAGGATCACCATCATAGATCCATGTTCCTCCCCAATACCAGTCCGGGAAGCCATGATTTTTCATCCTTGTTTCCTACTAATATTTTCAACGTTCCGCAAAATCCTATATTGTTGCAAGACACAGATTCCGGGAAACCTTTGCAACATTACTCAAATGAAAAAAATTGACATATCAGCCAAGCCTGATGTTATTGAGCATGTTCATGTTGGGAAGAACTGCTCCACAGATGAACCTGAAGCATATAAGGCACTTTTTAAGGAATTCTGTGATATTTTTTCCTGGTCCTATGAATAGATGCCGGCGATTGACCCTTCCATTGTGGTCCATGAGATTAAAACTTATCCCATGGCTAAACCTGTCAGGCATAAACTTAGGCAAGTCCATCCTAGGAAGGCCACAGCTATTAAAGCTGAGATCGAGAAACTTCTGAAAGATGGTTTTATTTATCCTGTACCTCTGACATAATGGGTATCGAATGTTGTCCCTGTCAATAAAAAGCAGGGAATCATTAGAGTCTACATCGACTTTAGGGATTTAAATAAAGCTTGTCCTGAGGATAACTTTCCTACCCTACATATCGATCAAATTATCGACAACTGTGCTGGAAGTGACATATTTTCATTCATGGATGGCTTCTTCAGCTACAATCAGATTGAGATATTTCCCTTTGATCAACATAAGACATCATTCATTTTCCCATGGGGAACCTTTGCATATAACAAGTTACCTTTCAACTTGAAAAATGTTGGAGCCACGTTTCAGCGTGTGATATCCTATGTGTTTCATGACATTAAACATATTGTTGAACCATACCTTGATGACCTCCCTGCTCATTCACAGTGACGAGAGGACCATCTTGGTCATCTTAGAGACATATTCCTGACATGCTGTCATTATAATATACAACTCAATCCGCATAAATGTGTTTTTTGCGTTGAGACGGGACGTCTGCTTGGATTTTTGGTATCCAAATATGGCATCCGGATCGATCCTTTGAATATTGCTGCTATCATTAATCTACCAGCCCCAACCAACATCCTTGAACTCCAAATTTTGCAAGGGAAGGAAAACTTTCTCCGTCATTTCATGTGCAATTTCACTAAGAAAACACACGGTTATATGTGTCTCCTCAAGAGGAACACTCCATTCTTCTGGGATGACCAAGCCCAATGCTCCCTTGATAATATTAAGCATGCTCTAACTCATTCACCCATGATACACCCCCCAGATTATTCAAAGGACTTTCTATTGCATATTGCTGCCTCCGCTACTACCATCGCCATGGTTTTAGTGTAGGAATATCCATGGTCAGGAGCATGTGATTTATTACGCCAGTAAGAATCTTATTGATTCTAAAACCCGTTATTCACATGTGGAGAATCTAGCTTTGGCCACGGTCATTGCTGTGCAAAAATTTTGTCACTACATTCTGCTTTGCAATACCACCGTATTAGCAGACCAGAACCCGATGTACTACATTCTGACTCATCAGGTACTCAGGGGCAAGTACTCCCGTTGGATTGTCATCCTTCAAGATTTTGATCTTGAGTTTTCCAAGGATACATCAAACAAATACTTGGTTTTTTCCGTGCTTATGTGTGACCTTCCCTATGCTACCATGGAATCTGAGCCCAGTGATTCATTTCCAGATGAATTCCTATTCCTAATTAGCACTACTGATCCTTGGTATGGATATTTTCTGATTTATCTCCAGACACAACATTTTCAGCCACATCTATCTCGTGATGATCGTCACTGCATCTGTCACCACGCGAAGTACTATCTTATCTTAAATGATACCTTGTATAGACGTGGGATTGACTCCATTCTCCGACAATGCCTCACTCATGAGGAGGCTGAACACGTGCTGAATGATTTCCACTTTGGAGCATGTGGCGGTCATTTATCTGGGATGGCTACAGCCTATAAAATCCTTTGCGCTGGCTATTTCTGGCCTTTTGTCTTCAAATACTGTCATGAGGTTGTTAAGAAATGCCTACCTTGCCAACATTTTTATCCCAAAAAGTGCACCCATCCTGTTCCGCTTCACCCCATCATTGTTGTTGGCCCTTTTGCCAAATGGGGGATTGACTTCATGCATTGTAAGCCAACCTCAGCCGAGGGGCATGATTTGTCACATGCCACAATTTTGTAAAATAATGTTATCTTATTTTGATTTTATTCCCATACATTATGTTAAATTTAATGCTAAGTGGAAACTGATGACTCAGCAGAGTCAAGGATGTGGAATGTAATTCTGAATATTTAATTTTAAATAAATAAAAGTGGAGACAACAGCCTGGGAGACTGTTAAAAATAGTGTTACTGGTCAAGTTGGTGGAAGGAACTAGGTGGAGAGTCAGAGTAGGTGGCTCAATTAATGAGAACTAACCCAAAAAGACCTAGGCAATCTTATTAAAAATGCCCAATGTAGAGAGATGAGGCTGCTCATTCCAAGAGAAGAATCATTCAGGTGAATGCACTTCAAGGAATTCATTGGAAAAGGGAAAATTGGAAGGAAGGTGTTTGAGGGGTAAAACTACAGGAAGTTGATCTAGTACAACTTTGCAGCTAAAAGATCTTACTGCAGTAGGCAGAGTTGGTATTGAGTCTCAGTACTGGTACTTTGTTGATTGCTCCACCTAGTTCCAGCCAAGGAGACCAGAACAGGCTCGGGGGTCCTGAGATGTCGCTGGTTGAGCGCTCTCCAAGAATTGGTAGGGAGGAACGACCTCCCATTGCTATTGTCGTCTAGCTTTAAAGACAGGTTCCATTATATTTTAATTTTTGTGTTATAGTTTATCTCTGTGTATGAACGATTATTGAATCATGTTATGTTATGATGTGTTGAAATCTCTTAGTTATTCTAGACTGAATTTGTAATGTGATGAAAGATAAATCCTACCTGTTTTTTCCCCATCTGGAGTAATCCAGATAGTACTCTAGCACCAGTAGTTTGTTTAAGTAAATGAATTATGATAGGAATATGAATGAATCGAATATTTATGTTTCTAAGTAATGAAATGTTACTTCTCAGTAAATAGTTGAATTCTAGAAAGTTTATTAATTTGTTTTGTAGACATGTTATCAGAAATAGACTTTGTAAATAGCATGTTAGTACAGAACAATACTCATATTACTGAATGACTTTAGTAGGTTTAACTTTATAAATTATTTTCTACACAGTTTCTATTTCCATAAACTATACTATTACATTGAAAATAGAAGAATTAGTATTATCAGTTGAAAGTTAATAACTTGTGTTAGGAAAAGATATAAAAATGATACTGATAGCTTATTTTCTTCTTTTAGTGACAACTACTCTTCCTGCATCTATCTGAACTATAGTTAATAATATGATAAAGGTTATAGTATTCCTTTCTTAGTTTCAATAGCTAAAGGACAGTAGTAACTTAGGGTTTTAAGTTAGTATTATAAACTATTCTTATACTTTTGTAGACAGTATAATTATAAAGAATACTGACATGTAAGAAGGTTCTTTTATTATTGTTCTCTAAGTAAGTCTATAGATACAATTGAATTAACTAACACAAATATTACAGACTGCTTTCAGTCGTAATCACTATACAAATAAGAACCCACATAAATTAAGAATAGATATTATACTTAAATAATAGTATTATAAATATAAATAATATTATTATTATCCTTAAACAATGCCAATTATAGATTAATAATTTATAAAAACAAATTGAAGAAAAACTGTACAACATTAATAAAAATTACAAGATAATAACATAGGAATCAATATCCTATTTAAGTTAAAAGGGAGTAAACCCTAGCTCATGTTCTGAGCATAAATTATAAATACTTTTAGTACTGTAGTAACCTAGGTTATACACAGGTTAAATTCTTTTTAAACTACTGACTAAAATTATTATGTAACAAAATTAAACTACATTATTGATTAGCAGGTGTAAATGCCTTTGCAAAGGAAACAGAGTCTATTAATGACAGTATACATCTAAATGTCAGGGTTCAAACCCTTAAGAACTATTACATTACAAGTATAGACATAATAATCAAAATTATAACAATTCTATAACCATCATTAAATATTCAAATAATCTACTCACAGTCCTTTAAGGACAGATAGAATAAAATAGAGAAAACCATATAATTATTATCATAAGATTAGTATAAACAGAACAAGGGTTTTTACAGGTCAAACCCTAACATATGAATTCCATCAAACAAACAAGATTTACATCACGGCTGTAAGTATCATCCTTAAATTTTAATATATATAAAAACATTACAAAAATTACTCAACAGATTTAAACTTCATTGATATTCAAGAAGGGTAAAAACCCTAAATTATACAGAGTATAGCATAAGCTCCTAACAACCAAAATAATTTTATAACTGTTCTGCTTTTACAAAATTTACAAACCTAAAAACCGACTGTGAAGCCAAAGCTTCGACTATTTACTGTGCACAATACAAATTGCATTCACCCTATCAAGGGTTTGAATTTAAATATTCTTCCAAACAACCTGTAAAACAGTAAAAAGAATAGCATAACTCGTGACAAGATGAGAGAGGGTTTTCAAAACCCTAGGCGATTCCAATGACCACCCTAACCTTAAATAAGGGAGAATCCATCTTTCATACCACGGGGCTTACCCAAGGTTGAACACGAGCCACGGCCGTTGCAAGGACTGTCTCCTTATCCCTTGTAAAAAGATTCACTTCGACGAGCACCTGCAGTAAGCATAAACCCCTATCAGTAAAATGTTTTATGCATTATAACTTAAAATATTCTATATAAAATTGCAATAAATGAAAGAAAATGTCGTTATAAAATTTACCTATCCATGGGCGAACAACAAACTACTTCACGGGGCACTGTCACCTACCTGCGGTGCCGTTGGAAACCCAACAAGCTAAAAACCTCACACAATGGTGAGCCACAAAGAGCTGAGAATGAAAACTGAAGCAATCACTAAGCTACACAAGCTTTAGAAGAAGGTTTCACGGGCAGGGAAATGAAGGTAGTAGGAAGGATAACTCCATGTCTTGTAGAGAAAGAACCAACAATTAAAACCACACACTAGAGAATGGAGGCAACACAGAATCAAGGTACAAGGCAACAGTAACTAGGTGAACGACAGCTGCCATGGGAGGCAAGCCAAGAAACCCTAGAGCCAGCATGAACTACAGAGAAAGAATGTGTTGAGTTAGATTTCCAATGCATTATATATTTTCCAGATGTGGACAAAATTCAACCACGTAGCCACAAATTTATCCATGCAGCAAGGGTCATGTCCTATATTTCCTGCATGGAGTATTTTATCAATTATTTGATCATCGCAGTGTGGTTAAACCATAATGTCAACCCAATAATTCATAACCATATCACTAATCATTGCACTGAGTATTATATCAACCTAATCACAAGTTTACCATCTTGGAGGGATTACGTTGACCAAGCATTGTGTCACATATAATTCTTAAATATAAGCCCGATATGAATTAAACATAAACCCTGGCTACCAACGACATTATAATGTCATATATTGAACATTACCATAGCATTACATTGGGTGGCATGACCTTACTCTAACATTGTATTGAGAAGATTAAAACCATGTAATATATGTTTTGTTTATAGAGTAGGTTAAAGTTTAAGTCTTTATTATAGTTATAAAAGATTGCATGTAAACTATGGCATGACTATAGTGTCTTTAACAACAAAGTTAAACTATAGCCTGTGTATAGTATTCCCTTTTTTCCATAAGAATATTACAAGTCTAATACTTATAGATAGTACCTTGTAATAATGCAAAACAATTTAAAGGCTGGATTCAAATAAGTTATAATAACAAAATATTGGTAGATTGAATGTATATCGAACAAGTCGATTATGCATATCTATGAGATTACTTGAGTTGATAACTCATTTAGCATCAAGCTGTAAATTAGTACAGAGCGGAAGAGAAGAATGTTATGATGAAATTATATCACATAGTTTAAGCGACATTACTTTGATAATACTTGAGAGTATACTCAACTTGGATTTATGCTCATGCAGAATGTCTAGTGGATAGTAAGATAATTACAGAGGTAAAACTGATAATTGGAATAGGAATGATCATATTAAATTCAAAAGTTAATAGAATACAGAGCTAGACTAGGGAATAAAGTAGTGGTAAACATAAGCTCATACAGAAGGGTATGATGGCCATATTTCTACACTCAAAGGTTTTTACTGTTCAAAAGATAACAGGCTGTAAGTATCTTATAGAAACAAATTAAAGGACAATAAATACATAGGCAAGATAAGATACTATTGCATAATATTATCAAAAACAATGTTTATAAGTATTACAAATTACTTAGACTTAAGCAGAAATACTTGTAACTGAGATTACAGTGTTAGAGTTGCAAGTATGTTGTACTATCATTACTTATTTCCAAGCTTGTTTACTTGAACAACTGATGAAAATCAAATGGTTTTACCTTACAGGAGTTGTCTAGTGTTTAGCAGCTTATTGTTCTAAGCTTTTTAATTTGAAAACAAATACTGTTGACACCAAAAGATATTTTAAAAACATACTCGATCGATCATACCTATAAAAACCTGTAAGAAACAGTATTCATCTGCATTATCATGAATGCTAAGTAAGCCCCAGATTCAAAATTAGATTCCACCTACTGACATAAAAGAACTAATTAGTAAATTGAAGCAAATAGCACACAAAGATATTTTTATTCTTGATACAAAAAAAATAAAATGTTAAGTTATTTTAGAATTTAATGAAACTATTAGCTTAACTGTTTCTTTTATGCCAACTGTTAGCTATTAGTAAACCACAGGTTTTAGCATTTATTGTTAACTCAAAAATTTTAAATTTTTGTGAAAATTTGGGGTTTTGACATGGTTACATCATTGTAGCCGTGGATTATTTCACAAAATGGGCTGAGGCCATGTCTACATATGCAAAATATGGTAAGACTTCCTCTCTCTTCTTGTTCAATCATATCATAGCTAGATTTGGAGTTCTGTAGTCCATCGTCACTTATCACGGATCTCATTGTCGTAATCAAATGATGAAGGAATTGAGTGCCAAGCTAGGTTTTTTCCATGAAAAATCTATGTCATATTATCCACAAGCTAATGGTCAGGTAGAGGCCATTATCAAGGTTTTGAAAACTATGCTTTGTCAGATGGTTGGAGATCATAAATCCAATTGGCATCTTGTTCTTTTTTCCGCTCTTTGGGCTTATTGGACTTCTATGAAAACAGCTACTAGTTTCACACCATTCCAGCTTGTCTATGGACTTGAAGCTGTCTTTCCAATCCAATGTCAGATTCCATCTTTACAACTTGCCATCAAACTTCTCCCAGACACTTCCACAGAGGAAGTGATATTTTTGTACTTAAATAACCTTGATGAGACTCATAAAGATGCTGCCTTGGCTAATGAGGCACATAAGAAATGCGTCAAGGAACAGTCCAATAAATTCATCCAGCCTTGTGTTTTCAATGAGGGTGACCTAGTTTTGACTTATGACCAGAGATATGACAAGCTAGGGAAGGGTAAGTTCGAGTCCATGTGGTATAGACCTTTCATTATTTCCAAGATGTTAGAGAAAGGAGCCTATGAGTTAGTTGATTATGATGGAATCCCTTTGGGGCAACCTCGCAATGGGTTGTACCTATAAAGGTACTATGCCTAGGTTTTCTTGGATGGTATCTTGTATATATGTATATTTATTGACTTTCAGTGTGCTTTCAGTATTTTCAAGATGGTTTTGAGTTTTAGTCTCCGCATCTATTTATACTATGATTTGGTCATGTAGATGGATTTCTACGGCTTCACTGATGGTGCTTGTTTCCACACCTTGAATCTAGCCTCGGTTGCTTGGGTTCTCTATTCCCCAGCTAAAGATTTGGTCAGTTCAAGAGCAGTTTGTTTAGGTCCCGCTACTAATAACATTGCCAAATATGAAGCAGTCATTGGTCTTCTGACTGAAGCTGCCTCCCAGGATGTCCGTGATCTAGTAGTTTTGATGGACTCTCAGCTCATGGTTTTTCATTTAAACCATGTCTACACCATTAGGAATATGGTTCTCCTCCTCCTCTTCCGAAGGGTACGTTTGTTAGAAATATCATTTGGAACCATTACCTATAGGCACATCCCTAGGGAACATAATGTAGTTGCTGATTCATTGGCTAATTACATCCTAGATTGGCATATTGCCCATTCATGACGTTAAATCAAACATGGTATATTGTAAATAAACATTTAAAGACACATAGAACTCATATAAAATGCATTTATCCATTTGAGACATATAAACACCATGTAAAAGTTTGTATATATATATATATATATACGAAGAAGTTTTACAAAAATAGGTCCCGAGACCTCATCTGAAGCACGTAGGCTTTCAGGAAAAATCATCATACAAAAAATCCTAAAGCTATCAGCTTTCAGTATACATGTCTCATCCACTAATGGTGCTCATGATAGCACATCACTACTTGAGCCACCCTACATAGTATCCTGCTAAATCGGCCTAGTACTCCCGCGGTAGATCTCTGATATCTAGTCGGGAGGTCATCTATATCAGCATCTAGGATGTCCAGAGTCAACCTCTCTAGGTTCTCCTCCAGCTCCTCAGCGATATCATCACCCTATGGCATGAAGCAAGCTCTGGCTCACCTGTCTAATGGAGATTCTCCTCCAAGTCTCGCTGCTCCAACATCTGCATGAATACAAACAGGTCTCGTCACTTATCATAAAAAATATAAAACATAAAAACATTTTCCATTGTTAGGGTTTCTTGCTTCTTACCAATGTCACCCCACTACCCTCCAGGTGGGATTGGTAGGTCATGATCACCCATAAAATATGTACCTGCATAGGCATAGTCCTTGACCATGAGCATCTGATCCCACAGCCACTTGAAGAATGGATCACCAAACTTCACTCTGCCCCTACCTGCTCCTGTGCGAGCCACGACCTGGAACCACCTCAGCATAAGGGGGTCCCATGCTCTCAGACTCTGGAAAGTCACCTAGGGCCTCATTTATGGGACCCGCTCAAAGAAGAAGCAAGCTAGGATGGAACCAAAGCCGAACTGCTTCAGCTCTACCTGCCGACATTTAGTCGGCTGATCCCTGAATATTGGAAGCAATGCTTCCGCCCAATTGAACACTGTAGGTGCCATAGCCTCTAGTTTGTACAACATATATTCCTTGGAATCCTGATGCACACCCTGGCTCCTTGCCACCCTCTGCATGGTGAATAGGAGAATTCATAGAGCCCTATCTGTCACTACCCTGATGGGCATTTTCTTCCCCGATGTACCTATACCTGGTACACAGTGCCGATCTATGAGCTCTCTGGTGGTAATATCCCCACCATGGGAACCTGTCAGTGAGATGGGGGCACCCTATCTTGATAGGCTAGTTAGGAAGTAGATATCCTCTACCTCCACTGTAAGTATGTGTGCCCCCACCTTGAAATACTGTTGTTCTGGATTCCACATTCTCAGTATGTGTTCCAGTAATCTCTCATGGGACACCATGCTTGGTGTCTGGAATAAATTTAAGAGCCCACAGTCTCGGAGTGCGGAAATGCAAACCACATTCCTTTCAGCAACAACATCCTCATCATCATGTGTTCTTTCCTTCCATATCACCATATTTTGGACACCTGGACCTGCCAAAAATGACAATGGTATGAATTAATATCATATTTGAGTCATTGCAAATCAAAAGAATGAATGAATTGTTCCCATATCATTTGTTTAACTTCTCCATGGCCAGAACCGCCTTTGCCTCATTGGAGACAGGTGGTGGCACGTCCTGTCCACCGTATTCTTGGCACGGTTCTCGGGTGGTACCGTGTATCCCATAAGGGGTAGCTGCAGTGCTCGCATATTAGATTTAGGGCTTGAAAAATAGGCCCAATACCCCACCAAATCCAAAATTAGAATCTATGAAATGAAATATAAGGGTCTTATCTGTTACCTGCAACTAACGAGACTGAAAATAGATGGTGGAAACTCCCAGTATCAGCTGTGGAAGATCTGGCTAGAAAATGCTCCAAGTGCTCTCTGCTAGAGGTAAATAGTGAAATGTTTTGATTTTTTACTATTTACTTTCCTTATATAGACATTTTTTGGGTTTGACTTACTATATTTTTGATATTACATCATGTTCTGGTCGAAATCTATTTGTTATAATCCCTTAATGTGATTTTGAATGCATTTAATACTTTTTATGAGTCGTCTACAGGTTGACTTTAGTAAGAAGCTTTGGAAAGTTTGTTTATGGATTTTTCATACTTTCACAAAACGGAAAAGGTCATTCATTGAGCATTTATTATAACACTTTTTCATGCTCATAAAAATCTAGTATCAAAGTTCTGAGTCCAGTTCAAGTTTCTTTCGAGGCTCATAAAACACAACATTGTGTAAAGAAGCCTCATGGAGTTCTCTTTTCACCTCTTTTTCAGGCTCCTTAAACACAAAAAAGTCATTGAGTCTGTTTCTAATTATTTCCATGATCGTAAAACATTACGTTACGTAAAGGAACCTCATGGAGTTCTCTTTAAACCCTTTTCAGGCTCCCTAAATACGAAAATATTGTCAAGCGATCTTGTCTTCTTCACGCTCGTTAAAGTATTTGAAGACTCATCCATTGGACAGTAGGTTATCTCTTTCTCGGTTGGATAGGACTATTTATGAGAAAAGAACACTCCAGCCAATCATGACTGGAAGAGTTCTCTAAGGTATGATTTTACACTGTTTCAGGCCTTAGAGACTAAATCATATGAAAAAGGACCCCCATGGAGTTTTCTTCTGTATTCGTTCAGACTCTCTAAACATGAACGATACTAAGTTTTCTTTCAGTGGACTCGTTAAATTAAACATTGAGAGACCCATTTTGGAAACAAACCCCTTCTCTCTCAGGTTCATAAAACATATGATACTGGACTTGTCTTCTGGCAAGTTATATCGAGTGTTTGTTACCCTCTTTGAACTCGTAAAACTGAAAAGAGGCACTCATCAATCATGATGGGGAAAATGGGAAGGGAATAATTTTGTAAATAATGGAAGTTGTTTGTCGCTACCTTTGAACATGGCACTTGTCTGCACAATCATGTCAGTCAATTGGGTATTCAGTTGATCTCCATGATGATCCACTTTCATGAGTCATGTCAATCCTTTGAGTCTTTCAAAAGAATGCATTGTCCACTGTCGAATTGTGTATCTGTCCTATATAGTCATGTTTCCAAGTCATTTTGTCGTGCCACCCGATGTTCAAAGGATATCTAAAGAAGTTTTACCTCTGCATTCTACACAGTCTTTGTGTCAGTCATATGGTTACTATATTCACATCATTCCAAAACTATGTTCTGAGTTTCATGTTGTCAATGTGGGACTCATCATGGCCCTCCTTCGACAATACCATTCCATCGAAATCAGCTCATCATCCAGGAAATAGTCTTAGAAACAATATTTAGTACCTTGAGATCTGTATGACTTAATGACAGATTCTCTCGCTCTCGACATAGGTTCACATCATTGACCTTCGATTGATAGAATCGACTGGGTGTTTGACATAGGACATCTATTCACACTCAGTAGATTGTACTAGGGTACCTTGGGAATCATTGACATTAATGGTGATCTCCCTCGCACTTATTAATGGTTCACATCATTGGCCGGTAATCAAGTGGCTTCTACCATGTTCGACTTCAGATCATTGTAATCACATGGATAGAATCGTACTTTGTGGAAGATGAGATGAAGATCCTGGGCATTTGTTTAAAAGCGCTCATTGTTTTTTCCCCAAGTTGCGATGGATTTTTGTATATATACCATGGATCCACATTTGTATGGTCATGGCTATCCTCAAATTTGCGTTTGTATGACATGCATCTATGTTGTATGTCTGGTAGTTATGTCCAAGTTTGAGTCCTCTATCACATGGATCTACACTATATTCTAGTAGCCATGCTTGTTTATTCCACTCATGGATCTACCTTGTATTGGTCTGCACCTATTAGTTTGGTTACTTGTGTCTATGAGTCAACATACTCATGTACTACAGATTCCTACTTGACTGTGTACTCCGATCGAGCCGACATTTTCATCTCCTAGCGATGACTTGTTCTCAAAGCTCTCGTTTATCGTATCACTCTCAGACTCATGCTTTGGGGGGCATCCTCTTATACCAAAATCCTGTCACCATCACGTGATAATACATTTGACATACCTACTTTCCCTGAATCCCAGCTTCTGGAGTGGAAATTAAATGGGTTTTCATCAATCTGTCATACAAATTCCCAGCACCGCGCATGTCCCTTTATTCAGGAGTGGTACCCCTACTCGCACCGCCTTTCATCAGTTGTCCACAAGCCTATCATTTCCCATTGCCCTTGGTCTATAGGCGGTTATTACCAGAACCACTCTATCATAGAAGGAGAAGTGCGGTAGCCTAGGTAAAAAGGGAAAAAGAGAAGTTTCTCGAGCCTTCTAGATGATAATTCTCATGTACTACCTTATCCCTAATGTTGTGGCTTGTTTGAGCTCGAGATCCCTCATCATAGGATCTTAGAGGCCACCTCACCCACTAATTTCTCAACCATATCTATCCATTAAAGCCCTATAAATATGAGCTAATAGCCATGGTTGGGGGGAGAAAATTGAAGGTATTGTTATGCTGTTGGATTGATTCTTGGCCTAATATCATTTGGAGAGAGCATAGAGAGCTAGAGTCGAAGCTTTTGGGGAAGAAGAGCTGGTTTCATGGAGATGCATGTCAACACTAAGGCTTGGTTGTAAACTTCTTCATATTTCTAATACAAGTTTATTTATGTCCCACATATGATGTTGTTGTTGTGATTTCACATATTTATGTTGATAGATTCCTTAGTCACTAGCATAGATTAGTAGATCATATTCTAGTTGCTTTGATTCGTTTCGTGTTGATATTTTTTGTAGGTACATAGGTGAACTATCAAAGCCTTGTATTCCAGATATCTACAACATATAGGGAGAGTCTTCAACCTCTGTCCTCTATTTGTTTTGGATATGAACCATTCAGACCAGCAGAACACCTTGCTGTCCGCGGGAGGTGAAATATTCCAGCCAACAACTACCACAACATTACTTCACAGATTCAAGCATTGGTTCATTTATTATAAAGGCATGTCATCATTCATCATATCACATCAACATATTCAGATCGCAGCATGGGATTCAATGTATAAACAAATCTACCAGCATAAATTGATTTAAGACATAAAAGCATTGCATCATTCAAAAGGAAACATTGTAATATAGTATTAATCCATTTATATCACATCGCAAGAAAATAGAAAAATAGAAAGATACAAAAGGTGCGGTGTTTCCATCAAATCTCTGTCATGTCATATTATTTTTGCATCGAAACCATAGGTTCTCAAAACAATTCCACAATTCATATCTCACATCCAAGATAGATCACATATGTGTTCTTCATGTGTATAAAAGGATCAAATATGAAATATAAAAGATGAAATATGATTCAACATTTACAATCCTATATCTATTTATAGGCTTGTGCTTTTACATCATGGTCCATGTCGATCAACTTTCTAACTACTTGGACCAAAATCTACAAAATAATGACCAAAGATGACCAAAATCTACAAAATATGGCCAATCTATCTTGTGTGCGATCTTTCACCTTGTGCATCATCCTTGGTGATGCGCATCTAATCATCCTCAAAACTGCCTACCAACAAAGTCTTGTTGATATATGGCATGCGACATGGTTTTGAAAGAATGTGTATCATTCATGACTCAATTATTAATATGGAGGTACATTTCTTTTTAATTTACATTCAGGTATGCTATCTATTTGATTTTTCGTTGTTTCCAACCATGTAGAATATACAATCAGTACACTTTATTTTTCTGTTTGCATATGGAAGCTAAAGAAGAGGAAACAATTTGAGTCAATCAACAAAACATTTGGAAAAATAACCGAATTTATGCAAGTGGCTCGAGCATCTATACCAATTCTAGCGAAGAATGATGATCCATATTTAATTTTGATTTTAATACGAGGTTTTGTAGCTTGTTGTATATTTTGAAATATTTTTCTATGAAAATTAGCCATTTTGTATAATAATGTACTAGACATAGTGTTCAAATTTTAAAACGTCGAGTTACCAAAAAGTGTAACAATTACATGCATGTTAATATTTTGATTATTGTTATCTTTATGTTGTCAAATTTTGTATGAAAAAGGAACCCTTATTATTATACAATAAAGTACATTTTTTTTATTCTATTGCATTCTTCAGTGTTATCATCAAATGTTACATGTGAAAAAGTACATTTGTAATTAAATGTATGGAAATGATATTATAACAAATTAATCTAAACAAACACAATAATTAAAATTGAAATGAATAGTACTATAAAAAATATTTCAATTTTAAATAAATAATGGAATTAAAAAAATAAAACATATAATATATATGAATCCAATGTCAGTATCCATTATTCAAAGAATCATATGCATTGATTTTTACAATTGATGCATCTCTAGTGCATATACCTGAACACTAATAAAACTCACAAACACAATTTAAAATTGAAATGAATAATATTATATATTTGACTGCAATGCTAGTAACCAGTGTTTGAAGAATCATATGCAATGCTTTTGATAATCGAAGACGCACTAATGCATCTACGTGAGCGATTTGCCTCGTTACATTTATTTAAATTAAACACGCCATTAAATATTAGAATAAATATTCACACGTGTTAGACAGCTTCTTCGATGTGTTTTTCACACTGGTGCATCCAAATGGGTTATACGCACCAAGAAATTTGAAATGTTATGTAGGTCGATGCTTCTTTTTTGTATAAGTTCCTAGATGTGTACTATATTTTTAAATGTATCGGGTGATTTTTATATTTGGACAGCACCAATTTGTTTAACAATGAAATGCATCAGTGCTCTTAGGTAAATGGAAAACATTGGTAAAGTTTAAAAATATATAAATTATTTAGTGTGAATGATGTAACATATTGCATTAGTGCATATAATCTATACACAAGAACTGTTGATGAGAGATGAATTCAGTTATTTATGGTTCTCATTCTATTTGAGTCGATGCTCATTCTATTTAGGTTTACGAGGTTATTTGAATTCATCGAGGCATATTATTCACATTGTATAGAATCAGTGTGTTTGGTAATTTAATGCACCCATGCGCTTGATTTAGGATAAGTGCATTGACAATAATCATATGCTAAGGCATCTAGTTGCTGAGTTTTTTTTAGTTATAAAATGTATATGTAATAACCTCTATTAAAAGATTTAGTACCAATGGTGGAGTTTGTAGAGGATTTTTTTTTTCATTTTTTTCTATTAATGTAACACAAAGCCTCCACTATGATCTCCACTACAAGCTCTTTTCCTTGTAGTGTTAGGGATTGATGCATTTAGGTTAACAGGGTTAATGGAATAGGGTTTAGGGGATAAATAGGTTAGAGTGATAAGCTCCTAAAGGTATTGGGTTTAGGGGTTAAGATGTTATGTTTATAGGAATTATGATATAGATGGTTTAAGGATAGACTAATATGGGTTTAATGGTTAAGGGGTGAAGGTGTTAGGGGTTAATCAAATAAAGGATTTAGGGGCTAATTAAGGATTAGCGAGTAGGGATGTGTTATACCCAAATCCTATCACCACCATGTGATAAGACCTTTGACTTACATATTTTCCCTTAATCCCAGCACTTGGAGTGGAAACCCATGTTGTTTGTCAATTCTAAATGAAAATACTCAACACCATGCTTTCCCTGTGAACCATGAGCGGTACCTTTCTTGCACCACCTTCATCCTATTTTGCCATAAGCGATGCCACCGCCTATGGCCTTTGATCCATAAGCATTTCTCATCTAAACCACTCTGTCATAAGAGGATAAAAGAGGTACCCTAGGTAAAATGGGAAAAAGAGAAGTTTCTCGAGGCTTCTAGATCATGAGCCTTGTGTCCTCCCTTATCCCTATCATTGTGGATCAGTTGAGCTCGAGATCCAGCATCATAGGATCTTAGAGGCGACCTCATCTACAAATCTCTCAACCATTCCTATCCATTCAGCCTTATAAATACAAGCTCATGTCCATGTTTTATTGGGAGAACTATAGAGGTATTGTTATGTTGTTGGATTGACCACTTGGCCCAAGCCATTGGAGAGCATAGAGAGAAAAGTTGGAGCTTATGGGGATGAAGTATTTGTCTCATGGAGATGCATGTCAACACTAAGGCTTAATTGGTTGTAAACTTCTCCATTCATCTTAATGCAAAGCTAATTTTTGTCCCACATTACTATTGTTTTGATTTCACATGTACATGTTGTTAGGTTCCTTAGTCACTAACATGGATAAGTAGATGATGTTCTGGTATCTTTGATGGGTTTGCATGTTTGATCTGTTTGCAGGTACACAGGTTCACTATCGAAGCAACATTATAGGTGTCTATGATATTCAAGGAAGTTCTTCATCCTTTTGCATTCACTCATTTGTTCTTGATCTGAACCATTCAAACTACAGGAGTAGCTTCTGTCTACAGAAGGTGAAATATTCCTGGTTACAAATATGGTGACTCCACTAGGGAACAGTACATATATCAGTTGATCTGATCTTCCTTAGTTCTTAAACTCTTTTCCGAATCTAGGCTCCATCTCCAACTCCCTTTAGTCATATATTTTATCTGACTCAGTGAATTTTGGTTTGAAACTTTTAGATCTATTCAGATCTAAATTATTTTGACATTTTATGCTCTTAGTTACTATCAATACATAAATTTTTACCTTGATTTGATCAATTTCTAACTTGATTTCTCATTCTCCTTTTGTTCTAGGTGATTACAGAGAACCGCGCATGTGCCTTTGGAAAGAAGCGGTGCCACCACCTAAGTCCAGTTAGCAGTAAGCAGTGCCACCGTCTGAATCCAATGAGCAAGAAGTGGTTCTACCTCAAAACCACCTGTCAGCAGCTTCATCTACACAGTGCTAGGTAGGCTCTGTTCCAGACTTTGTATTTTGATTTTTGTGTGTTTTTGGCTTACTTTTTGATGAAAATGAAGTGTATTTTTTGAAAAAAATTGCTCCCTCACGACCGGGAGAGGCCATGAATTCTATATTATGCAGTCTCTTTGATTGTTATATTCCATCTGCATTCAAAGAGAGTTTATGTTTCTTGTGTTGGATTTTACAATATTTTCTTTGCTTGAAACCTCTTGCCCTTTTCTGTAGATATTATTCATTGGAAATCGAAATATACATTTCATTTTCATGAGTAGGTTTTGGTTTGTTTTGGACTTGGAATGTGTGAGTGATCCATGTTTTTTGTCTTTCTTTGCTTGGGGTGATTCTTGTTTTCTTTTGCATGCTAATTTTTTCAGTTCTTGGTAGGAAAGATTGGTTCTTCATTTCCTTGTCTATTTCAAAGAAAAAAATTTAGTTTTCTCTCTCCTTTGCTTTATTTGCAAGCATGTTAAATGATTTTCTTCTTGTTTTGTGCATGATTGTTTGAAATTATATATCTTACTTTCATCAAGAAGAAATATCTGTTTTCAGCTTTGCGTGCATTACAGTTAGTTTTGTTTGGAAACATTAGTGAAATCATCTTTCCATTAAGTTTTTATGCATCTTTTCAAGCATGAAAAGATAGGAAATAGTTTTGGTTTATTTTTGTTTGATTTTCTCTAGATCTCTTTCTTTTTTTCTTTGAAGATTTTTTGGGGTGCATTGATATTTCACTTTTCGTTTGAAAAGATAGAATTGCATTTGCATTTGGGGTGTGCATTTTTTGGAAGAAAAGAAACTCTCTCTCCCTCTCTTAGGTAGAATTTCATTGAAGAGGAAAACTTGAATTGTCATATAGATCAGTGTGCATCTTCTTTAAATTCAAGTTTTCACTCCATGGTTCCACCTAAACACGCAAGATAAAATTAACAGTAGTACAAGGTTAAAAAATTTAGCGATTTGAGTGATAAGTTAGTGATGTTTTCAGGCATCGTAAAATGTAGGAGCTATTGTTACTCATCTGCATTAAATCCTAGGACTTGTGCAGTTCTTGCACGTACCATCAGTATATTGGATGACCTTTCATGTACCCTTGAGGTATATAGAAAGGTACTTCAGGTACTCGGTTGTATATAGGAAGGCCCCTTGTAAACGGTTATGCATTAGATAGCACTACTACCGATTTGAGCTCCCATGTACCTTGTGTATATTGGGAAACCCTTTTAGGAATCCTCAAACCAACTGAGTTAACCTTTTGGTTGTCTTGGCTTTACAGGCGAATCTTGTAAAGTCTTGATAATCCTATGAGATTCCTGACTCTTATCCACTCCTTTCACATGTTTTCTTGTTGCTTTTAGTTTGAGTAGTGCTTACTTGTGCATGGTAGTTAGGGGGTTATTAGAGAGTTTAGAGATGGCATCCTCATATGAGACTACCACTTAGGAGGTCCCTTTCCAAGGTGTACCTTTTGTATTTCCTCCAAGAGAAGGTATTGGTCCTCCCTTTATTGCCACTCTAAATATTCGTGGATTAACTATAGGATTACCAGTCTGTCTATTTAATCCAGTAATTCTTGTTACACCTAATGTCTCAAATGTGACCTCTCCTCTGGGAGAGGATCGACCTCAACCTAATCCCTCTCCTTCTTCATCGATTGTTTCTTCATCCCTTTCTTCTTCTTCGGTTGACCAAAGCTCTATGGTTAGTATTCATGTGGATAAGAAGAAGAAGAAAGGGAAGGGTAAGAAGAAGAAGGATAAGAAAGAGAAAAAGCAACAACCATCTACTCTAGATGGTGCTTGTTCTAAGAGAACACTCAGAAAACCCAAGTTCCCTTGTAAGCTTTGCAAGCAGGGCCACGTTCTTAAGGAGTGTTTCGGTCTCTCCTGTGTACAAGAAGAGTGGCCTAAAAGGTCCAAATCGTCTGTGTCATCAACCTCTGATCATCATGTTGATGATACTCCCTCAACCAATGACCCATTGGTAAAAGGTTGTAAGGGTAAAGTCTTGTATCCTTGTTTGATATGCAAGGCTATGCATCATACTTTTGTTTGTCCAAGCATGGATGAAGCTTCGCATTGGTTAGAAAATATTATTGATCATCAACATGTGATTCCAACAAGTGATAGTAAGTCATCTCTTGATTCCTGGGTGGTTGACCAAGTGATCAATTCAGTTTCATCTATAATTGATCCCACTCTTCCTTTGGAGAGTGAAGTGGTCGAGTCGATGTCATTTCTACTCGATCCTGCTCTTTCATCAGAGAGTGTTAAGACTGAAGTAGTCTCTTTGACCAAATATTTGTCTTGTTCTTCTCTTCCAGTAGTGAATGAATTGAATCTTGCTAAAGTTTTTCTACTTCATTCTAATTGTTCTCGATAAGAGGAAATTTTGTCTGTTTCAACAGAACCCTCTCCAAGTAATGAGGTTATTTCCTTTGACTAGAGTAACCTAACAGAGTCTCCTCTTTATTTGACTGTTCCTTTCCAGATAGTTGTGAATGTTACTGCTAGGCGGATACTTCACACTATTGTTGATGAAAGGGATTTTGTTAGTATTTTATCCTCAACTACTTGGCAAGCTTTAGGTTCTCCTCAGCTCATTCCAGCAACCAATCAGATACTGGCTTTCAATCAAACACCTACTACACCTTTAGGGACCCTTCCTTATTTTCCTATTACATTAGGAGGGAAAGCTTTCTGCATTGATGTTATGGTGATCCAAGGTCCTTTAGATTTCAATCCTCTCCTTGGATGTGATTATGTTTATTCCATGAAGGCCATTGTGTCCACACACTTTAGAGTTATGCATTTTGTCCATGATGGGAATATTGTGACCATTTATCAGCTTTCCTTTGTTACACCTGACCATTGCATTACTCCTAGTAATCAGACTACCTTGAATGTGCCGCATGTTCTTGTGGTTCCGTCCCCTTCTTCTAGTTAGATTCTTCCCATCATAGGTAAAATCAAGGGCATGGCTCTAGTATATGGACATCATAATGGAGCTAAGCCGCTAGCTTTTATGAAATGGGGGAAACCTACCAACCTATGGATATCATGCTGGGTAGGATCAGGTTTGAGAGCATAGTTTACTTTTGGTTTCAAGCTCATTAACAAATAAACCACTCCTAAAGCATAGTTTACCTTTTGGTTTCAATATTGCATAAAAATGAAACCATGTTCCAAGCATAGTTACCTTCCATTTCAAGCTTGTGTAAAAAATGAAACAGATCCCCTTCCCTTGAGTTGAGTCTTCACTTTAGTGTTAGAACTTGAACCTTCTTTTCACCTACATGATTCTTGTTCTTCCTACCCCCTGGTGAACATTTTCACATTAGTAACCCATTTTTTAGATTGGGTATGGAAGAAGAATTGTTAGATGAAACAAAGATTGGGGGGCATGTTGAGCCCCTAGAAACCATGCTATGGGTAAGCATCGCTAGTGATCATGCTGGGGGCAAGCTTCCAACCTCTGGATATCATGTTAATGGGATTTTTCAAGCATAGTTTACCCATTGGTTTCAAGATTGCATAAAAATGAAACCAATATTCGAGCATTCTTTCAACTGACCTTTGAGCTTGTTAAAAATAGTAAGATGGTGTTGAGCTTACTTTTCATTTTTTGTGCTCTGGTTAAAACATGAAAAGTGGTTTGAGCTTAGTTTATTACTTTTTCATGCTCTGGATTGAAACATGAAAAAGGTTAATAGAGTCTTCTTTAAGCTCTTGCGAACTCTTAAAATGTGAAAAGATAGTAGAGTGATATTGTCTTCTTCATGCTCATTAAATCATTTGAAGAGTCGTCTTTCCGATGGTAGGTTATCTCTTTTTCGGTTCGGATGGACTATTTACAAAAAAGGAATACTCCAGCCAACCATGACTGGAAGAGTTCTCTAAGGTATGATTTTACACTTTTCCGGTCCTTAAGGACTAAATCATACGAAAAAGGACCCCTTTGGATTCTTCTTCCATAATCATTCAGACTCTCTAAACATGAATGATACCGAGTTTTCTTTCATTGGACTCATTAAATTAAACATTGAGAGACCCATTTTTGGGAACGAACCCCTCCTCCCTTAGGTTCGTAAAACATATGAGTTTGGACTTGTCTTCGGATGAGCTATATCGAGTTTTTGTTACCCTCTTTGAACTCATAAAACCGAAAAGAGGCACTCATCAACCATGATGGGGAGAAATGAGAAGGGAATCATTTTTCAAGTAAATGGCAGTAGTTTGTCGTTACCTTTGAACATGGCACTTTTCTGCATATCATTTCATTCAATTGGGTATTCAGCTGATCTCCATGATGATCCACTTTCATGAGTCACGCCACTCCTTTGATTCTTTTAAAAGAATGCATTGTCTATTGTCGCATTGTGTGTTTGTCCCATTTATTCATGCTTCCAAGTCTTTTGTCGTGCCGCCCGATGTTCAAAGGGAAGTTGAAGAATTTTACCTCTCCAATCAAAAAATCTCTATGTCAGTAATTTTGAGTCAGTATTATGGTTACTACATTCACATCATTCCAGAACTATGTTTTGAGTTTCATGTTGTCGATGTGGGACTCATCGTGGCCCTCCTTTGATGAGATTATCCCCATCGACATTAGCTCATCATCCGGGAAATAGTATTAGAAACAAAAACTTAGTAACTTGAGATCTGTATGCCTTAATGACAGATTCTCTCACTCTCAACATAGGCTCACATCATTGACCTTTGATCGATAGAATCAACTGGGTGTTTGATGTCAAGACATCTATTCACACTCAGTAGATTGTACTAGGCTGCCTTGGGAATCATTGACATCAATGGTGATCTCCCTCACACTTGTTAATGGTTCACATCATTGACCGATAATCAAGTGGTTTCTACCATGTTCGACTTCATATCATTGTAATCACATCAATAGAATCGTACTTTATGAAAGACGAGATGAAGACCCTGGGTATTTGTGTAAGCGCTCATTGCTTTCCTCGGTTCACGATGGAGTTTTGTATATCTAGCATAGATCCAAATTTGTATGGTCATGGCTATGCTTAAATTTGCATTTGTATGAAATAGATCTATGTTGTATGTCTAGTACCTATGTCCAAGTTTGAGTCCTCTATCACATAGATCTACGCTATATTCTAGTAACCATGCTTGTTTATTCCTCTCATGGATCTGCCTTGTATTGGTCTACAGCTATGAGATGGTTACTTGTGTCTATGAGTCAAAAATATTGATGTACTACAGATGCCTACTTGATGACATGCTCCAATCGAGCTAATATTTTCAACTCGAAGTGACAACTTGTTTTCTCAAAGCTCTGGTTTATCGTATCCGTCTAAGACTCATGCTTTGGGGGGCATTTTGTTATACCCAAATCCTATCACCACCATGTGATAAGACCTTTGACTTACATATTTTCCCTTAATCCCATCACTTGGACTGGAAACCCATGTTGTTTGTCAATTCTAGATGAAAATACTCAGCACCATGCTTTTCCTATGAACCATGAGCATTACCTTGCTCGCACCGCCTTCATCCTGTTTCTCATAAGTGGTTCCACCACCTGTGGCCTTTGATCCATAATCGTTTCTCATCTAAACTGCTCTATTATAAGAGGAGAAAAGCAGTACCCTGGGTAAAATGGGAAAAAGAGAAGTTTCTTGAGGCATCTAGATCATGAGCCTCATGTCCTCCCTTATCCCTATCATTGTGGGTCAGTTGAGCTTGAGATCCCCCATCATAGGATCTTAGAGGCCACCTCATCCACAAATCTCTCAGCCACTCCTATCCATTGAGCCTTATAAATACAAGCTCATGTCCATGGCTGAGGGGGAGAACTATAAAGGCATTGTTATGCTGTTGTATTGACCACTTGGCCCAAGCCATTGGAGAGCATAGAGAGCAAAGTTGGAGCTTATGGGGATGAAGTATTTGTCTCATGGAGATGCATGTCGACACTAAGGCTTGATTGGTTGTAAACTTCTCCATACATCTTAATGCAAAGCTAATTTTCGTCCCACATTACTATTGTTTTTATTTCACATGTACATGTTGTTAGATTCCTTAGTCACTAACATGGATAAGTAGATGATTTTTCGGTAGCTTTGATGTGTTTTCGTGTTTGATATATTTGCAGGTACAAAGGTTCACTATCGAAGCAACATTCCAGGTGTCTACGATATTCAGGAAAGGTCTTCATCCTTTGTCGTTCACTCATTTGTTCTGGATCTAAACCATTCAAACCAAAGGAACAACTTCTGTCTGCAGAAGGTGAAATATTCCTTGTTACAAATATGGCAACTCTGCTGGGGACATGGTTTCAATTTTATGCAAGCTTGAAACCAAAATGTAAACTATGCTTGAGGAGTTGTTTTATTTTTTAGCGAGATTGAAACCAAAAGTAAACTATGCTCTCAAACTTGCTCCTACCCAACATGATATGCAAAGGTTGGTAGGTTGTCCCCATTTCATAAAGCTAGCTAATTAGCTTCATTATGATGTCCATAGTCAAGCGATATTTTCTTCTTCATGCTTGTTAAAGCATTTGAAGAGTCATCTTTCCAATGGTAGGTTAGCTCTTTTTCGGTTCGGATGGACTATTTACGAAAAAGGAATACTCTAGCTAACCATGACTGGAAGAGTTCTCTAAGGCATGATTTTACAATTTTTCGGGCCTTAGGGACTAAATCATACAAAAAAGGACCACTTTGGAGTCTTCTTATGTAATCATTCAGACTCTCTAAACATGAATGATACCAAGTTTTCTTTCATTGGACTCGTTAAATTAAACATTGAGAGACCCTTTTTTGGGAACAAACCCCTCCTCCCTCAGGTTCATAAAGCATATGAGTTTGAACTTGTCTTCGAATGAGCTATACCAAGTGTTTATTACCCTCTTTGAACTTGTAAAACCGAAAAGAGGCACTCATCAACCATGATGGGGGGGAAATGGGAAGGGAATTATTTTTCAAGTAAATGGTAGTAGTTTGTCGTTACCTTTGAACATGGCACTTGTCTGCATATCATTTCAGTCAATTGGGTATTCAGTTGATCTCCATGATGATCCACTTTCATGAGTCATTCCACTCCTTTGATTCTTTCAAAAGAATGCATTGTCCACTATCGCATTGTGTGTTTGTCCCGTTTAGTCATGATGCCAAGTCTTTTGTCGTGTCTCCTGATGTTCAAAGGGAAGTTGAAGAAGTTTACCTCTCCAGTCAAAACCATCTCTGTGTCAGTAATTTTGAGTCAGTATTATGGTTACTACATTCACATCATTCCAAAACTATGTTGCGAGTTTCATGTCGTCGATGTGGGACTCATCATGGCCCTCCTTCGATGAGACTATCCTCGTCGACATCAGCTCATCATCTGGGAAATAGTCTTAGAAACAAAAAGTTAGTACCTTGAGATCTGTATGCCTTAACGATAGATTCTTTCGCTCTCAACATAGTCTCACATCATTGACCTTTGATCAATAGAATCAATTGGGTGTTTGACGTTAAGACATCTATTCAAACTCAGTAGATTGTAATAGGGTACCTTGGGAATTGTTGACATCAATGGTGATCTCCCTTGCACTTGTTAATGGTTCACATCATTGACTGGTAATCAAGTGGTTTCTACCATGTTCGACTTCAGATCATTGTAATCACATGGATAGAATCGTACTTTATGAAATATGAGACAAAGACCCTGGGTATTTGTTTAAGCACTCATTTCTTTCCCCGGGTTGCGATGGAGTTTTGTATATCTAGCATGGATCCACATTTGCATGGTCATGGCTATGCTCAAATTTGTGTTTGTATGACATATATATACATTGTGTGTCTAGTAGCTATGTCCAAGTTTGAGTCCTCTATCACATGGATCTATGTTGTATTCTAGTAGCCATGCTTGTTTATTCCTCTCATGGATCTACCTTATATTGGTCTACAGCCATGAGCTGGTTACTTGTGTCTATGAATCAAAAATATTGATGTACTATAGATGCCTACTTGACGACATGCTCCGATCAAGCTGACATTTTCAACTCGAAGTGACAACTTGTTTTCTCAAAGCTCTCGTTTATCGTATCCTTCTAATACTCACGCTTTGGGGGGCATTCTATTATACCCAAATCCTGTCACCACCATGAGATAAGATATTTGACTTACATATTTTCCCTTAATCCTAGCACTTGGACTGGAAACCCATGTTGTTTGTCAATTCTACATGAAAATACTCAGCACCGTGCTTTCCTTGTGAACCATGAGTGGTACCTTGCTCACACAACCTTCATGTTGTTTTCCATAAGTGGTGCCACTACCTGTGGCCTTTGATCCATAAGCATTTCTCATCTAAACCGCTCTGTCATAAGAGGAGAAAAGCGGTACCCTGTGTAAAATGGGAAAAAGCGAATTTTCTCGAGGCTTCTATATCATGAACCTCGTGTGGGTCAGTTGAGCTCGAGATCCCCCATCATAGGATATTAGAGGCCACCTCATCCACAAATATCTCAACCATTCCTATCCATTGAGCCTTATAAATACAAGCTAATTTCCATGGTTGAAGGGGAGAACTATAGAGGTATTGTTATGTTGTTGGATTGACCACTATGCCCAAGCCATTGGAGAGCATAGAGAGCAAAGTTGGAGCTTATGAGGATGAAGTGTTTGTCTCATGGAGATGCATGTTGACACTAAGGCTTGATTGGTTGTAAAATTCTCCATACATCTTAATGCAAAGCTGATTTCTGTCCCACATTACTGTTGTTTTGATTTCGCATGTACATGTTGTTAGATTCCTTAGTCACTAACATGGGTAAGTAGATGATTTTCTAGGTAGCTTTGATGTGTTTGTGTGTTTGATCTATTTGTAGGTACATAGGTTCAATATAAAAGAAGTATTCCAGGTGTCTACAATATTTAGGGAAGGTCTTCATCCTTTGTCGTTCACTCATTTGTTCTGGATCTGAACCATTCAGACCAGAGGAATATCTTCTGTCCACAGAAGGTGAAATATTCCTGGTTACAGGATGAATTGATTAAGTGTCAAGAGATTAGGGATTGGGGGATTAGTGGTTAGGGTGTTTAAAGTTTAACAAACTATGGATTACAGGTTGAAGGATAACAGGATAGGGGTTAGGGAGTTCAAGGGTTAAGGGCCTAACGAGTTTATGGATTTTGGGTAGGTATTATATTCATTAATGGATTTAGGGGATATGGTTTAAGGGGTTATGTGTTATGGGTTTAAAATTTAGGGGTTCATGGGTCTAGGTATTATGGATTAGCATCTAGGGAGTCACTGGTTAAGGTTTTAGGGATTAGGGGTTAGAGGGTTCAAGGGATAAGGCTGAAGGACTTAGGGGTTGAGGAATTTAGGGTTAGGGTGTTAAGAGAATAGATTTTAGGGGACTAATAAGTTAGAGGGTTAAGTTCGTAGGGGTTTATGGTTCAAGGGTTAAGGGATTACTATTTAAGTAATTAAAAGTTAGGGGGTGTAAGGGTTAGGGGAATAAATAAAATGGGATTATTGGTTAAGGGGTTAAGGTGTTAAATTCTTGAGGGTTAAGGGGATATAGTATTTAGGGGTTACTTATGGATTAGGGATTTAGGGAATAATGCTCAAGAAATTATTAGTTATGGTATTGTGGATGAGAGTGTTTTAAGGTTAAAGGAATAGGGATGACACATTATGGGATTAGGGATTAATGGGATTACGGGTAGGGTGTTGTAGATTTGGATATTTAGGGGTTACGATATTAGGGGGGTTATTGTTTAAGGAAATAGGTTTTAAGGGTTTGGGGTATAGGGATTTAGGAATTAATGGATTAGGAGGTTATGGTTCAAGGGTTTACGTGTAGAGGGGTTATATTTTAGGGGATTAAGGGTTATTATGTTAAGAGGATAATCATTAAGGACTTAAATATTGATGCATTTAGATATAGAGGTTAAGAGAATAGGATTTAGGCAATTTATGGGTTATATGATTTTGTACTTAGAGATTAGGGGTTAGGGGTTAAGGGGTTTCAATTTAAGGAATTAGGAGTTAGGTGAATTTAAGGGATATCGGGATAAAGGAACATCTCTAAAGTGGATAAGGGGTCAATGTGTTGAGCTCATAGGGTTTAAGGGAATAGGGGTTAATTATGAATTATGGATTGGGGGTTAAGGGATTAGGGATGAGGAGATTATGATTTATGGAATTTAAAGGTTAAAAGTTTAGAGACTATAGGTTAAGGGATTAGGTGTTAGGGGTTAGTGGATTTTTGGGTTAAAATATTTAGAAACTTAGGGATTACAGGTAGGTAGTTTATGGATTATGGGATTTGGTGGTTACAAGACGAGGGTTTTATGGATTAATTGGTTTGGAAGTAAGGGTTAAGGGTTTGGGGATTTAGGTCTTAGGGATTAGTAGTTAAGGTTTTAAGGTTTAAGGATTTAGGGATCAGGGCATTATGGGTTATTTTGTTTTGTAGAATAATGGTTAATGAATTAGGAGTTTAGGAATTTAGAGTTAGGGGGTTGAGAGAATAAGGTTTAGAGTTAGCATGCATCTACATGAATGATTTTCCATGTTACTATTTATTTAAATTAGACACACCATTAAATTTTAGAATAAATATTTGTACATGCCAGATATCTTCTTCGGTTTGTTTTCATATGTTTTTCACACTAGTGAATACAAATGTGTTATACACACTCAGAACTATGGAAGATTATGCAGGGTGATGCTTCTTTTGTGTATAAGTTACTCGATGTGTCATATTTGTTTAAATGCACTAGGTGATTTTGATAGTTTGTAAGCATCAATCTATTTGACAATGAAATTCACCAGTGTGCTTAGGTAAATGGACAACATAATTAAAGTTTAAAAATATAAAAAATTAACTATTAAAAATGATGTAACATATCACATTGATGCATATAATCTATACAAAGGAACCGTTGATGAGAGATCAATTCAGTTATTTATGGTGCCCATTCTATTTGAGAACTGGGGAATATTATTCACATTGCACAACACTGGTGTGTTTGGTTATGTAATGGACTGGTGCGCTTGATTTAGACTATGTGTATCGATAACAAACATATGCTAAGACATCTGGTTGTTAAGTATTTTTTGTTATAAAATCTATGTGTAATAACGTTCGTTAAACATTTGGTACCATTGGTGGAGTTTGTAAAGGAGTTTCTTTTGACATTTTTTTCCATTATTGTAACACTAAAAGCCTCAACTATGACCTCCACTACATTCTCTTTTCCTTGTAGTGTTAGGGATTGAGGCATTTATGTTTATGGGGTTAATGTAATAGGGTTTATTGGATATATAGGTTAGAGTATTAAGCTCCTGAAGGTATAGGGTTTAGTGGTTAAGGTCTTATTGTTCTAGGAACTATGAAATAGGCGGTTTAAGGATGGACTAATATGGGTTAAATGGTTAAGGGTTGAAGGTGTTAGGGGTTAATTAAGGAATGGGGACTAAGGATGAAGTGATTAAGTATTGGGGGATTAGGGGTTAGGTGTTTAAAGGTTAATAGACTAGGGATTACGGTTTGAAGGCTAATGAGATAGGGTTAGGGAGTTTAAGGGTTAACGTCCTTAGGGATTTATGGATTTTGGGTAGGAGTTCTATGTATTAAGAGATTTTGGGGTTAATGGATTAGGGGATGGGTTCATGTTTCTAGGTATTATGGATTATCATCTAGGTAGTCACTCATTAAGGGTTTAGGGATTAAGGGTTATAGGGTTCAGGGGATAAGGGTTAAAGACTTAGGCAGTTAAGAGAAAATATTTTAGGGGATTGATGGGTTAGAGTGTTAAGTTATTAGGGGTTTAAGGGTTAGGGGAATAAAGAAAAACATGCTTATTGGGTAAGGCGTTATGGTGGGGTTAAGGGGATATATGATTTAGGGATTAATGGATTTAGGGGTTACTTATGGATTATGGGTTTAGGGATTAATGTTCAAGAGGTTATTAGTTAGGGTATTAGGGGTGAGGGTGTTTTAAGCTTAAAGGATTAGGGAATACATGTTATGGGATTACGTGTTAATGGGTTTAGGGGTACGGTGTTTTGGATTAGAATATTTAGGGGTTAGGAGTTTACGGGGTTACAGTATAATGCAATAGGTTTTAAGGGTTTATGGTGTAGGGATTTAGGAATTAATATATTAGGGGTTGTGGTTCGAGGGTTTAAATGTAAAGGAGTTAGGGCGTAGGGGATTAAGGGTTATTAGGTTAAGAGGATAATGGTTAAGGAATTAAACATTCATGCATTTAGAGCTAGAGGGTTAAGAGAATAGGATTTAGGGGATTTATGGGTTATACAATTTTGTACTTAGAGATTAAGGGTAATGGGTTAAGGGGTTACAATTTAAGGAATTATAGTTTAGGTGGATTTAAGGGATATGGGGATAAAGGAATATCTATGAAGTGGATAAGGGGTTAATGTGTTGAGGTCATGGGGTTTAACGGAATAGGGGGTTAGTTATAAATTATTGATTAGGGGTGAAGGGATTAACTTTCAAGGGATTAGGATTGAGGAGATTAGGATTTAGGGAATTTAAACGTTAAAAAATTAGGGACTATAGGTTAAGGGATTACGTGTTAGGGGTTAAAAGATTTATTGGATTAGGGCTTACGGGTAGGAAGTTTATGGGTTATGGGAATTAGGGTTTAGGGTACTAGGGTTTTATGGATTAGAGGGTTTGGGGTTAAGTATTTTGGGATTAAGGGGTTATGGATTAGTAGTTAAGGTGTTAAGGGTTAAGGAATTATGGACAACAGAATTACGGGTTATTAGGATTTGTAGGATAATGGTTAAGGACATAGGAATTTAGGAATTTAGAGTTAGGGGGTTAACAGAATTGGGTTTAGTGTATTTGTGTGTTAGGAGGTTAAGTTCCTAGGAATTTAGTGACCAAGGGCTAAGGGATTATTATTTAAGGTATTAAGAGTTAGGTGGTTTAACTATTAGGGGGATAAAGAATATGGGTTAAGTTGTTAAGGGGTAGAGGAATTAGGGATTATGGGACTAGGGGTTAATTAGTGATTAGGGATTAAAGTTCAATGTATTAGTGCTTATGGGAATAGGGATTAGGGTGTTTAAACATTAATGTAGTAGGGATTACATGTGAAGGGCTCATGGGGTTATGATTTATAGGGCTTAGGGTTAAGTACTTTAGGGATTTATATTTACGTGTTAGGGGGTTATGGTTTAATGGGTTGGGTTTTAAGGGTTTAGGTTTTATGGGTTAAGGGATTAGAAATTCGTGGTTAAGGGACTAGGGGTTAATGGGTTAGGTATTGGGGGATTAGGTGTTAGAGGGTTCATGAGATAAGAGCTTAGGACCTATAGATTGATCCATTTAGGGTTAGTGGATTAAGAGAATAGGGTTCAAGGTATTCTTAAGGGTTCAATTTCCAAGGGCTAGGTGTCAAGGGGTTATAGTTTAAGGAATAAGTATTTTGGAGGTTACGTGTTAGGGGAATGATGAGTATGGGTTAAGTGGTTAAGTGTCTAAGTTGTTAATATATTTAGGGTTAAGGAGATAGAGGATTTAGGGATTTGGGATTTGGGGGTTAAGAAGGTATTAGGGAATCATGTTTAAGGTGTTGGAGCAGGATCCCGCAGCTACAGAAGAAGCTGCTAATTTTGGCGGAAGGAGAGAAGTTTTGGAGGAAAAAGGACAAGGCAGAGCTACGACGGTGTAGCATGTTTCCAGCTGGAGAGCAGAGCCGGAAACCATGACTTTTGGGATAGAAAAGTCAAGGAGGCAACAGTACCAGAGCGGCCGAGAGAAGAAAGCTCAACCACTGCATTGAAGGCAGCGGCGAAAGACAGGAGGGCTCAGCGACCCTCATAAAGAAGAAGGAGCAAC
>LPNX010406445.1:285225-344985 GCA_001517045.1 Pseudotsuga menziesii
TATGGGGTTATGTTTTAAGAGGTTATTTGTTAATGGATTAGGGTTTAGTGACATTGTTATTAAGGGATTAGGATTGGCCATTAATGGGTTAGGAATTAATGGTTAATGATTAGGTGACTAGGGTTTAGGGTTTTTTAGGGGTAAGAGTTAAGGTCTTAGACGTTGAGGCACTTGGTGTTAGAGGGTTTATATAATAAGGTTTATGGGATTTATGGGTTAGAGGATTAAGTGCTTCTAGTTTTAAGTGTAAATATTTAAGGGATTATGGTTTAAGGAAATAGAATTTAGGGGGTTCAAGGGTTTATGGGATAAAGGAATATGGGTTGGCTGGTTAGTGGTTTAAGTTGTTGAGTAATTTGTGGTTAAGGGGATAAATGGTTTAGGTATTAGGGTATTTAGGAATTAATTAGTGATTAGGGATTATGTGTTAAGTGTCCCAAGTTAAAGGGTTTTGGCCTTGGGGATTAGGGGATACCAAGATTAAATATTTAAACAATAGGAATTACAGGTTAAGAGATCAATGATTTACGGGTTAACAGACTTACGAGTTGAGGGATTTATGGGATTAGGTTTCAAGGTAGGGTTCTTTTGTTTATGGGATTTAGGGTTTATGGGTTAATGGTTTAGGTATTAGGGTTTAATGGGGTTTAATTTTGAGATTAGCAGGTAGGGGGTTCAAGAGATAAGGTTTGAGGAGTTAGGGGTTTAAGGGTCACAGGCTAAGGGATTATGCTTTAAGGAATTAGAATTTAGATGGTTGAAGGGTAAGGTACATTATGGTTTTGTGGCCTCTATGGTTAAGGGGTTAAGGTTTTAAGGACTTGGGGTTTAAGGAGATATAGAATTTAGACATTAAGGAGCTTAGTATGTAATTACGGATTAGGGATTAGGGATTAATGGATTAACAGTGAAGGGATTGTGGACTTGGGATTACAACATTTAAAGGTTAATGAAATAGAGATTACTAGTTCAGGTATTCAACATTAGAAGTTATGAAATTTAGTGCTTTTGGGATTAGGGGTAGGGTGTTTATGAATTAGGATATCTAGGAGTTAGGAGTTTACGGTTTAAGGTTTGTGGTTTAATAGTTAAGGGCTTTGAGATTAGAAGTTAAGGGGTTTGGGGTAATGTGGAAAGGATTAAGGGAATTATGGTTAAAGGGTTTAGGGAATAAGGGTTAAGGAATTAAGGGTTTAGGAATTTAAGGTTATGGGATTAGGAGAATAGGGTTCATGAGATTTAGGGGTTTGAGTATTAAGTGATTAGGGTTTCAGTTTTTAGGGGTTAAGGGGTTATGGTTTAAGTTATTACTTTTTTTTTGGCTTTAAGGGTTATCAAGATAAAGGGATATGGGTTTAAGGTTAAGGTATTAAGGTTTTATGGTCACAGGTGTTAAAGGGATATTATCTTTAGGGAGTACGGATTGAGGTTTAATGGATTAGGGGTTGGGGGATTAAGAGTTATTTTGTTTAAATGTTATAGGATGAGGATAAGATTATGGATTAATAGCTAAGGTCTTATGAGTTAGGGGCAAAGGGGTTTAAGGATTTAGGGGTTTAAGGTTTATGGGTATGGGTTTAATGAATTACGAGATTTAGTGATAAGGGGATTAGGGGTTTGTTTTTAAGGGGTTGTGTGTTAAGGGTTAACGATTTATGGGCTTAAAGGTTTGGTCTTAGGAATTAACAATTAAGCGGTTAGGGGGTTAGGCCTTAGGCATCAGGGGATTAGGGGTTAGGGGTTTCATTAGATAAGGGTTAAGGACATAGCTGTTGATGCATTTATGAGTTATGGGGTTAAGATATCATGGGTTTGTGTATTTTTAGGATAAATGGTTAAGTGTTTAGGGGTTTATGGGTCAAGGGGGTAAGGGGCTAATCTTTAAGGAACTAGGATTTAGGGAGTAGAGAAATGTCGGTTGAATTAAAAGGTTAAGGGGATAATATCATGGGGGTTAAGTGGTTATGAGCTTTAGGGATTACATGATCTAGGGTTCAATTAGTGATTACATCTTAAGTGTTAAGGGATTAAAATTTAAGGGCTTAGGAATCATTGGCTTAAGGGTTAGGGCATTTAAAGGTTAATGTATTAAGGATTATGGGTTAAGGGATGAAGGGATTTAGGGGTTTAGTGGGTAGGGATAGGGGGTTTATAGATTATGGGACTTGGGATTATGTCTTAATGGGTTAGGTATTAAGTGTTACAAGTTTAGGGGTTAAGGGATTAAAAATTGGGTTAAAGGGTTCAAGCTTAAGGAGTTAGGGATTAGGTCACTAGGGGTTAAGGAATTCAATAGATCGTGCTTGACTTAGGGGTTGAGGTACATAGGTATATAGCATTAATAGAATAGAATTCAAGGAATATATGGGTTAAATATTTAAGTGCTCAGGGATTTATCTATCAGGGGATAACAGGTTAAGGTATAAGGAAGGAGGATTAAGGAATTGTAAGGGTTATGGAGATAACGGAATATATATTAAGTATTTAAGGGCTTAAGGTGTTATGTTCTCAGGGGTTAAGTGGATATAGGATTAACATATTAAAGGATTTAGGGGTTATTTAGGGATTAGGGGGTTAGGTCTTAAGGGTTACAGGTTTAGGGGTTAAGGCATTAAAAATTGGGTTAAGGGATTCGAGATTAAGGAGTTAGGGATTAGGGCACTAGGGGTTAAGGAATTAAATAGATCATGGTTAAGGACTTAGCAGTTGAGGTACATAGGTTTATATGATTAATAGAATAGTGTTTAAGGAATATATCGATTAGATATTTAAGTGCTTAGGGATTTAGCTATCATGGGATAAGGGGTTTAAGGTATAAGGAATGAGGATTGAGGGATTTTAAGGTTTATGTAGATAAAGGAATATATCTTAGGTATTTAAGGGATTAAGGTGTTATGTTCCCAGGGGTTAAGGGGATAGATGCTTTAGAGATTAGAGGATTTAGGGTTTATTTAGGGATTAGGGATTAGGAGTTCACAGAGTAAGGGTTAAGGGTTAAGGTATTTGGGATTAGGTGTTGAGTGTTTAAAGGTTAACGAAATAGAAATTATTAGGTAAGGGATTAGGGGTTACGTGAAGGGAGATTTAGGGATATGTGGGTTTATTGCATAAGTTTAGGGGGTTTATGGATTAGGGTATTTAGGGGTTGGGGGTTTACTGATTAGGGAATTTAGGGGTTGGGGGTTTAAGGTATTATCATTGAAGGGGTTTGGTGTTAATTTTTTAGGGATTAGGGGCTCAGGGGTTAAGGGATTAAGGATTAGTGGTTAATGTCATAGGGGTTAAGCTATTATGGAATATGGAATTATGGGTTAGGTAGTTCAAGGGATAAGGGTTTAAGACATAGGGGTTGTCGAATTTAGGGATCATAGTGTTAAACAATTAGGGGATGTGGGATTAATGTGTTAGTGTTATGTTCTTTGGGGATTGGGGTCAAGGGTTAATGGTTAGGATGTAAGGATTTAGATATTAGGATTTATAAGGATTACATTAATAAAGGAATATGGGTTAAGTGCTTAAGCAGTTAATGAGATAAATTCATGTGGGTTAATGAGATAACAGATTTAGGATTAGGGGATTTAGGGGTTAATTACGGATTAGAGATAAGGGGTTAATGGATTCAGGATCAACAAATTTAGGATTAAGGTCTTAGAGCTTAGTGTATTTGAAGGTTAACTAATTAAGGATCATAAGTTAAAGGATTAAGCCCTAGGGGTTAGGGAGTTTAGGGGTTAAGGGATTTAGGGGTTTATTGTGTAGCAGTAGTGGGTTTATCGATTAGGGGATTTATGATCTAAGGGGTTCGAGGGTTATTTTTTAAGGGGTTAGTTGTTAAGGGTTTAGGGGTTAAGTGATTAGGATTTTAGGGCTTAATGGCTTAGGGGTTTAGCGGTTAAGGGTTATGGGTTTAGGAATTAGGGATTAGGGGCATAGGGGTTAGGGGGTTGAGTGATAAGGGGTTAGGATATTTATGGATTAGTTAAGTGATTAGGGGTTTAGGGGTCTATGTTAAAGGTTTATGGTTTATGGAGTAATGATTTAGGAGGTTTAAGAATTACAAGGATAAAGGATTATGGATTAAGGGGTTAAGGGATTAAGATATTAAGGTCATGGGGTTTAATATGATAAGGGAAATATGGATTAGGTAATGTATGGATTAATCAAAGATTAGGGATTATGGAATACATGGGTTATTTAGGGATTAAGGGTTTTAGAGTTTAATGGATTTAGGGGATTTGGGAATATGTGTGGGGGGTTTATGGATTGCGATATTTAGGGGTTAGGGGATTAGGTGGTTATGATTTAATGTGTTGTGTATTAAAGGTTAATAGTTTGGGGGTTTACATGTTAAGGAATTATGGATTAGTGGTTAAAGGGTTACCGATTAAGGGATTAGGGATTAGGGGATTAAGAGTTAGGGTGTTCAAGGGATGAGTATTAAGGAATTAGGGTTTGAGGCATTTATCCTTGGGGGATTAAGATAATAATATTTGGTGTATTTATCGGTTAAAGGTTTAAATGAGGATTTAGGGGGTTTAAGTGTTAATGGGATAAAGGAATGCATGTTAATTGGGGATTAGGGGTTAAGGTCTTAATTCTTTTCAAGTTAAGGTGATATAGGTTTTAGGGATTAGAGGATTTAGGGGTTAATTAGGGATTATGATTTAGGGGTTAAGGGATTAAGTGTCAAGGGATTAGGTCTCGGGTGCTTAAGGGGTCAAGGGTTAAGGACTTAGGGGTTGAGGCATTTAGGGGTTAATGGATTAAGAGATTTGGGTAAGGGTGTCTATGAGTTATGGGATTTAAGGGGTAGGGGATTAGGAATTTATGGTTTAGTGGCATAGGTTTGAAGGGTTTAAGGTTTATGGGATTAGGGGTTAAGAGCTTTGGTATTAGCAGTTAAGGGTTCTATGTTAAAAGGAATAAGGATTAATTAAGTAGGAGCTAGGGGACTAAGGAAAAAAGGCTTAAGGACTTAAGAGTTAAGGTATTTAGGGTTTGGAGGTTAAGAAAATAGGGTCTAGTGATTTTATGTGTTAAAGGGTTAAGTGCTTAGGGATTTATCAGCTAGGAGTTAAGTGGTTATGGGTTAAGGAATTAAGAGTTAGGGGTTTGAGGGTCAGGTAAATAAAAGAATACGAGTTTAATGGTTAAGGGATTAAGGTGTAAAGGTCATGGTGGTAAAGGGGATACATGATTTAGGGATTAGGGTGTTTAGGGGTTAATTAGGGATTCAAGCTTAATTAATAAGGGATTAAGTATCAAGGCAATAAGGGTCAGGGTGATTAAATTTTATTAGATTAGGAATTACTCCCTAAGGGGTTAGGTGTTATGGGTTACGAAGTATAATGGATAAGGTCTTCAGGGGATTAGGGATTAGGGTAAAGGATTAAGAGTTCAGGGCTTAGTGGTTAATGGATTTAGGTTTTTAGGGATTAGGGATAGTGGAGTTTATTGATTTCAAGATTTAGGGGTTAAGGGATTATGGGTTTGATGGGATAGGTTTTAATGGCTTACAGTTTATGGGATTAGGGTTAAGAGCTTTGGTATTATCATTTAAAAGGGGTTTAGGGTAAAAGAAATATGGATTAGGGAAGTAAGAGATAGGGGATTGAGGGGAAAATACTTTAGGTATTTAGATTTTGGGGGTTAATAAAATAGGGTCTAGTGGTTTTATGGGTTAAATGGTTAAGTGCTTAGGGATTTAGCACTTAGGCATTAAGTGGTTATGGTTTAAGGAATTAAGGGTTAGGTGGTTTTCTGGTCAAGAAGATAAACGGATATGGGTTAAATGGTTAAGTCTTTAAGGTATAAAGGTCATGGTGGTTAAGGGGATAGAGGCTTTAGGGATCAGGGTATTTAGGGTTTAATTAGGGATTCAAGATTAATTGATAAGGGATTAAGTGTCAAGGGAATAGGGGTTAGAGTGATTAAATGTTATCATATTAGGGATTTGTCCCTAAGGCGTTAGGTGTTAGGGGTTATAGGGTATATTGGTTAAGGTGTTTAGGGGTTTAGGGATTAAGGGGATGGAGTCTATGGATTAGAGGATTTATAGGTTAGGGTATTAGTAGTTTAATTTTCAAGGGGTTAGGTTTTAATTCTTTATGGATTTTTGGTTTTAAGATTTATGGGATTAGGGGTTATTTATTAAGAGGTGAAGGGTGAATACATTAGGGATTAAGTGATTAGGGGTTATGGGGTTTAGGGTTAAAGAATTAGGAATTGATGCATTTAGGGGTTTAGTAGTTAAGATTTTAGGGGTTACAATATTTGTAAGTTAGAGGGTTAAATGGTTAGGGGTTAATGGATCAAGGGATAAGGTCTTACACATTAAGGAATTAGGATTTAGGGTGTTTAAGGATTATGGGGATAAGGGAAATCAGTTAAGGGATTAAGGGTTAAGGTGTTAAGGTCATTTGAATTAAGGAGATATGGAATTCAAGGAATAGAGGGTTTAGGGGTTAATTAGGGATTAAGGGTTTAAGAGTAAAGGGATCAGGGATTAGGGGTTAGGGAATCTAAAGGTTAATGGATTAGGGATTAGAGAATATAAAGGTTAATGGACTAGGGGTTAGGGAATCTAAAGGTTAATGGACTAGGGGTTAGGGAATCTAAAGGTTAATGGACTAGGGTTTAGGAAATTTAAAGGTTAATGGACTAGGGGTTAGAGGGCTTAGTGGTTAATGGATTTAGGTGTTTAGGGCTTAGGGGTAGTGGATTTTATGGATTAAGAGATTTGGGAATTAAGGGACTAAGGGGTGATAGTTAAATGGGATAGGTATTATGGGTTAAATGTTTTAGGGATTTAAACATTAAGCGCGTATTGATTATAAGTTAAGGGTCTAAGGGTTAATAGGTTTTGTATGAGGGGAATATGGGTTAAGGGTTATAGTGATAAGGATTTAGGACCTAGAAGTTTATATATTTAGGGTTGGGGGGTTAACATAATAGGATGCAAGGGATTTATGGGTTAGAGGTTATGTGCTTAATGGTTTAGGGGTCATTGGTTACTGGGTTATGGTTTAAGAAATGAGGAGTTACTGGGTTTAAGTCGTAGGTAGACAAAGCAATATGGGTTAAGTTGTTAAGGGGTTAAGGAATTGGGGGTTGAGGAGATAAAATATTTAAGGATTATAGTATTTTTGGATTAATTATGGATTAGGGATTACATTAGAAGGCTTAAGGGATAAAGGGTTTAGGAGTTTCACGATTAAGGGCCTTATGGATTGAAGGATTAGGGGTAGTGGGTTTTTTTATTAAGGGATATAGTGGTTAGGGAATTAGTGTTTTATGTTTCAAGGTGTTAAGTTTGAATAGATTAGAGTTAATGGATTTTATGGTTAAGGGGTTACCAATTAGTAGTTAAAGTATGAGAGGTTTAGGTTTTAGGAATTAGGGGATTAGTGGTTAGGGGGTTTAGTACATAAGGGTTAAGGGATCAAGTATTGATGAATTGAGGGGTTAGGGTGTTAAGATATTAAGGGTTGGAATATTTATGGGTTATGGGTTATACTGTTAAATGATTATATGTTTAGGGGTAGGTAATAAAGTGTTAGTGTTTAAGAAATTAGGAGTTAGGGGGACTAATTATTAGTAAGATAAATGGATATGGTTTAAGGGATTAAGGGGTTGACACGTTAAGGTCATGGGGGATAAGGGGATGCATGGGTTAATTAGGGATTAGGAGGTAAGGGATTAATCTCTAGGGGATTAAATTTAGTGTCTTAAAAGGTTAAAAGACTAGCAATTGTGGCTTAAGGGCTCAGGGTTTGGGCGTTAGGGTGATTAGGGGTAAAGGGATTTAAGTGTTTATGTCTTAACATGTGAGGTTTATGGATTAGGGGATTATTATTTAATAGGTTATGTGTTAAGGGTTTAGGGCTTAGGGATTAGGAGTTAAGGGGTTAATGGTTAATATGTTAGGTATTAGAGGGTTAAGGAAATATGGCCTCAGGCATTTAGAGTTAAGGGTTAAGAGAATATGGTTCATGGGATTTATGCATTATAGGGTTAAGTTATTTGGAATTTAAAGTTTTGAGGACTGTGTTATGGGCCTAAAAAATATGGGTTAAGCGGTTAAGTATTTAAGGTGTTAAGGTCTTTAGTGTCAAGGGAACCAAGGATTTAGGGGTTAACTAAATATTAGGGGCTATTGTATTTAAAATTTAATAGATGAGGAAATATAAGCTATAGGATTAGTGGTTATAAGTTAGGGGTTTTATGGATTAAGGGTATTATGAGACAAGGGATTAGGGGTAGGGGGTCTATAGAGTAGGGGATATAGGAGTTAGGTGATTAAGGTGTTATGTGTTAAGCGAATAGGGATTATTGGTTAAGGTGTTAGGGATTAGGGTGTTAGGTGTTAGGGATTTCAAGGGATAAGAGTTGAGGACTTAGGGGTTACATCATTTAGGGGTAAGGGGATTAAGAGATTAGGGGGTGTGATATTTGTTAACCCAAAAATCCCCCACATAGATCTCAATGGCCTACACCACCCAAGGACACCATCTCACAACACTCATTTCACTCCATAAGACCTTCCATTTGACCCCCACAACTCCAAAAGAGGCCAAGGATGAAGAAAAGGGCTGAAAAACCCAAAAAGGAGCCCAAAATAGCCCCCTAGGAGCTAAAGCCCTAAAAAAGGGGCTGAAACCCTAAAAGGGGCTAAAGTTAGGGCAGAAGGGGCTAAAGGCCCAAAAAAGGGGGCTAAAACCCTGACCAAGGGCTTAAAACCCTAAAACCCCTTGGAAAAGATATAAAAGGAGGGTGGGGGGTTACTCTCAAAACACTCCTCACTTGCCTATTGTTATGCTACCCATGGATGCTTTGAGACCTTTTGCTCTCAAACCACCCACTCTCCCTCTCCTCCATCTCCATCTCATCAAGCCATTGCTTCCCAACCAAGAGAGAGGTGCTCCCATGAGCTAGGGCATGGTGGCCCATTTCCACCTAAGTGAGGTATAATTTATTTTCATGGTTGTTTATTTACTTGTTTTTCTTTCTAACTGATATTTTCATTTGTAGGTTTTTCATTAACATTGTTTGGAGGTTTTATCCATTGTAGCTTAGGTTTATTTTGCATGTTTTGGAGGCAGAACCCTAACCTACTGAGTGTAGAGGGGTTCAATAGTGCTTCATATCCTCTCCTTTATTAATTTTCATTAGCTCTTATATTTAGTTTATAGTAGTTTCCATTTGCTTATTCTTGTCTAGATTATCTTAGTTTAATTCATTGCCCTGTTATGCCATATTTCATTCCATTTTTTATAGTTTTCTAAGAGTTGGAACCTACCCTTATGCCCTATAGGAATAAGGGAGCCATTCTTTCTCCTGTAGTGAGGAAAAATTCTCACTACAGCTTTGGCGACTCCATTGGGTTGATCCCACAGGATCCCTGGGCCAAAATTTTCAAGTTTTCAAGTTTTTTCCATTTTACCCTAGTTTTTAAAAATCTTAGGTTAGATCTCTTTAAATCTACTTTATTTCCTATTTTAATTAGTGTGGAAGCCTCTGCTAGGCTGTGCTGAGTCAGACTAACCCCAGTACAAGTTACTGTTGTCCAGATCTGACCCTGCATCACCAAAAAACCCCTTTTCGAAGCAGGTCGCTCTTATCGAGGGAAAAGGTGAGACTGGGGCTCTCTTAATTGGCCAACAGGTGTGCCCAGGGCACACTTAATCCTCATATAGGCATGATTTCATCCCAGGAGCTCAAGTTGCAGCTGTTTTCACATTCTGTGCAAACCCATCGCTCATTTCTAGAAAAATATCGCGGCCCCCTCGCTGGATTTGGTCAGAAATGTGCGGCTTATCACACAAAAGTTGTATTTAAGTTTAATTAACAGTAATTTTTAGTTTCATAGGACTGTTAGTGTAGCCCAGCCGCCTCTATCCACCATTGCAGGTCTCTTTCAATTCCATTTTTTACTTTTTGCAAATCAATCCATGAATAATGTGTATATGCTAAATTAATCATTAAGGCTTAATAAAATGAACTAGTCTAACTAAAAGTAACTTAAAATTAACCATCTTACTGCCCCCTTCCTCCTCTACCCAGTCATCACCCTCTGGGGTATTTTGGGATATGACGAAGGGTAAGCTCGTATAGATCTAGGCACTCCATGGTATTTTTCCCAAACCACTAAAACCAGGTGACCTGGAAGGTAGAGGGGGTAGAGAAGGAGGGCTTCTCATGGTGCTAAGCATCCTCCTTGTTAACCAACCTAGCACTTAGGAGGTGACCTCAGGATATACGGATGGGCTTAGTCCCATTGTATTGAGAGCCTAGCACCTTCTCTTGGTTGAAGAAGAATATCACTGAGAGGTAGACATTTAGTTAGGCCAACAATTCAGGGTTAATCACCATACTTGCTTACAAATTTCTATTTACGTTTGCATACAAAACCATGATATGAACTCTACCATGAATTCATAAACCATATTACAAACCAAATACCAGAACAAACAACCAAACCAACACATGATACCAAATAATTAACCCAACTTAGTTCATGATGCTGAGTAAGCCTTAAAATTTACCAAATTTACACTAAGTTCAATCAATTCTGTAGTATTTGAGGAGATAATTCCCTGACTGCTTCAACTATGGGAGCTACTTGGGATTTTCCTAGAAACTCATTGTGAGGAGTACCACAGGAACCTCAAAGTAACTGGCCACTGAGAGGACTTGCCAAGCGAAATGGGCAACGACCCCTTTTGATTGAGTAGAAGCACCCATGAGGAATAAGCCAAGCACTATCTTCTGGCAGTCTTGGTGGCTGAGAGACCAAATTCAGCCAATAGGAAGCCATTGAAACTAGGGTCCAAATCTCATACCCACCAGTTTCATACACAAAAGGAAACACAATTGATCCTCCATGATCTTCCTCATGCCTAAGAGGTGAACCACCACCATTTGGAACACTTGATTGGCACTGTCGAAGCCACTCTCAGCAATCTCCCACACCATTATAGGGCCACATAGCCTCTAATTCTAATTCAAACCCATATTAGTCTGAACCAGACCTCCACACAACACCTTCAATCCCCGTGGCTACTGCAAACATTAGAGGAAATTTCAACTCAAAATGGACCTTTTAACTTTAACTCAAATTCCATGTCATCATGTGTTAGCCAATGAAATTGCTTTAAATTTGAAATATCGTATAGGTCTTAAACACTTTTTTAATATAAATTTGAGGATAGGTATCATAAAAAAACTACTTTTTTTGTTTGTATTTTCGACATATCTCCCCGTGTTTTTACTCAAATTTCGATCAGGAGAGCTCGTTGGATGAAGAATTAAATTCTACATCAAATGAGTACCCACTCAGCATCCTTTTGATAGACCCCACTACCCCAAAAATAATAAATACCTAAAAGAATGTGATGATGACATCATCATCATGTTTTTTCAGGAATTTCTTGTTTTTGGGGTAGCGAGGTCTGTCAAAAGTATGCTGGGTGGGTACTCATTGGATGCAAAATTTAATTCTGCATCCAACAAGCTCTCCTGATCAAAATTTGAGTAAATAAAGGGGGAGATATGTCGAAAATACAAACAAAAAAGTATAATTTTTCTTTTCTTCCTCCAAAATTAATAAATATTATTTTATTATTTTAACTATTATTTTATTAATTGTTTTTAGGAGGCCCATTTTGAGTTGAAATTTCCTCTAATGCCTGGGTCCATTTTTTGGCCTAACCTTAGCAAGTGGACCAATGTCCACATCACAACTTGTCACCCACAAGTTGGCAAGCAGTCCAAGCATAGTCATGTAGATTGTCATTAGCCAATTGCCGCCACCCATAGTGACCAGCCAAGCTGGCCTAGTGGTAACACATGGGGGCAGTGGCCCCTCCACACACACTGCCCCTCCGGCCACACAAGGGGGCAGTGCATCATCCACCTACATTTCCCCTACTGCAATACATGGGGGCAATGCCTCCGCTACCCATACAATCCCACCCACGACACTTGGGAGCATTGGCCCATCTACCATGGTTCCACTACAAGCACGCCCAACCATGCAGATGCATTATGCACCTGCAAACCCCTCTCCCATTGTGGCCCCATCCCACATCAACTTGGGGTCAAATCTGCCCTTCATGGCTCATCTGAACTTGCCTAACTTGGCTAGATTAACGAATGATCCCATCTGCCACCAAGATTTCTGGCCACCCATGCCAACTAAGCTTCCATCGGACATCCCAAAGTTTGAAGGAAAAGCCGAGGAATGTCCCCAAAATCATATAATGACATTTCATCTATGTTGATCATCCAACAGCATCATAGACGACTCCATCAAGCTGAGGGTGTTCCAACACACCCTTACAAGTGTCGTGACCAAATGGTACATTGAGCTACCACAAGCCAAGTACCCCGATTTCAACTCCCTAACCTTCATGTTCCTACAGTATTTCCAAATCCCTGTCAAATATGACGAGGGGGTGGAGATCCTGCTATCCTGTCGCCAAAACACCACCACTCACATCACTGATCATATCCATGAGTGGCGGTGACACCGCAGCTTGTGTAAGATCCAACTTGATGACAGGATCTTCTTGGAGTGGTTTCTCAAGACTTTTCTCCCACCCATCATAAAGGACGTCGCATCTGAACATCCCCAATATGAAGAAGAGGCCATACTAAAGGCCCAACAAATTGATCTCATTTACACCCAGTCTGGATACTTGTACACTGTCATTCCAGATGCTCCCCGTCCAAGTACCTCTTACCGTGATGCACCAGGGGCATCCCGTGCATTGGATGACATTATAGGTTCAGTCTCCCAACAACCACATCCTCGACTGACACCACTTTCCATTGCACCACAACCAAGCAACATTGGTAATGTTGCTTACCAAAACCAAGCTCCGAACTATGCTAGAATGATGTCCCAATCCAGAGCAACAAACTCTTATGCACAACCTACGCCACTACTGTAGAGTAAGGCCGTAGCTTATCCAACACAATAGTATGTGGGGCAAATTCCCATATTTGTGGCACCACCTCCCCCACAAATATACTCTGCACCACCAGTGCAATAAGTTCAAGCCTCTGCCCCTGCTCCACCCGCTCCATTGGGACAAGTGTTCGCACAACAAAACTGTCCCAACCAACCTACCACCAACAATCAACAAGGGCAAGCTAGAAACAACCGGCTCCTAAACCAAGGAAATAACCAACCACAAGGAGGTGATCAGCAACTGAACCCTCCCAATAATGTCGCGGCTAACCGACCAGCCCAAAATCCCCCATGGAAAAATGCACCAAGATGCAACGCTCCGTTGCACACAAACCAACCTTGTACACTCTGTGATTTTTATGGGAATAACACATTTGAGTGTCCCCTCATGGCTCGCACTAAGCAAGCCATTCAAAATGAGGCACAACAGGCCACCAATGCCCCCACTCAAGCAGAATCCAACCATGCACCACAAGGACCTCCTCCCATGGTGCTTCAAAATCCACTACTAGTCTAAGGATTGGTGGCAACCGCTGCCCCTCCCTAGGCCAATCCCAACGCTTCGAGTGCACCAACCATGACTGAAACAGGTGTTCACCACCTGATGACCATGACCACTGAAGAGGTCAACTTACAGACTAGACAAAATCAGTACGGTATGACCATCGAACCTGCTAACTCATCAGCAGCATTGATGTCTAAGAAAACCAACCTACCTCTCCAGTTACCCCCATTCTCATGCCCCCCCATATGCATAATTTCCAATAATGCCACAACTAGAGTTGTAGTCAGCTATAGCATTGTGAATGATTTGGCCCAAACACCAACCACCATGTCCACTCTTGAGGTACTTAAAACGTGCCCAACGTAGTGGAAATATTTACTAGCCACTCTAGGGGTAGTATACCCCTCCGATTCCAAGCTAATCACATTTGACATAGAGAATGGAGAGCCATGCATGCCCTCCACTATCGCCTTCCAAATCCCAGTGTCCATCTGGAACTTGGTTGTGCACCGATGCATAGTGGATGAGGGGGCATCCATGTCCATTATGTCTAACTTGGTTTGGTAGAAGCTTGGATCACCAATTCTCCAACCATCCTCCACGACTCTGCAAGATTATGAAGGACATCCCACTAAAGCCCAAGGAATCCTCCCTCATGTCCCCATCATGTTAGCTGGGCAGATAGTCCTGATCAACATCGAAGTCATCAATGCTCAACTGGATTACAACCTCCTCCTTGGGAGGAGTTACATGTATGCCATGCGAGTTGTCGCATCAACTGTCTTCCACCTCATGATGTTCCCCCACGAAGGGAATATTGTGATGGTTGACCAGCTCACCTACCACGATCCACAAGGGTTAACAGTGCCTGCCAATGTTATCCCTACCATCACCACCACTGAGCCGCAAGGGGTGACCTCACATGCTAACATCATCTCTGCAACCAACACTGTGGTTGAAAACACACCAACCTCCCCAGTGTTGAATGTGGGACCTAGGTTGTTTATCGATCCCACCATGATGGTTCCTTTCTCATTGGTGTCACCACCACTGACACAAAAACAAACTACAGGCTTGTGCATGGTCACATCAAGCACCACTACACCCAAACAGTAACCGGAGCTACAGCGCCAACCACAACCACAACAGTGTCCGCATCCATAACACCAATAGCAGTTGCAACATCACCCACAGCAGTAGCATTATGCTCAGCTACAACCACAACCTCACCCCCACATGCAACCAGCTGGGAGTTATGTGGACTCATTTTTGGTCCATACAATTCCCTTCCTCTTTCCCCCACCTGATGTCATGAGCAAGCCGGTCATGGCCACCTTAAGCCTACCCAACTTTACCTTGGGGATCCTAGTGTGGTATCTAGATCCACCAGCTCAACTAGCAATGCCTCAGGTTGTGTTAACTCCAGTGCAACCTATTGCAGTTGAGTCTCACCCCCCACCCGATTTGCATAAGCCAACTTCCGCACCCGCACCTACACCACCCCAACCCAAAAGGGCCAGGGGAAAGAAAACCAAAGCCACAGTAGAACCACAACAATTTCCACCTTGTGTCATCTATGAACAACAGGGCCATCCAACTCAAAATTTCCATGAAATCCTAGTGATCTGTGCGCATCTGGATGCCATGGATACGAATGAAAACATCCCCATGGTTGAACTCCCAACCGCACCACTAGTGAAGAAGAAGGCATTGAGGAAAAACCATGCTTTCACCCTTTGTGGCCTATATGGACATTACTCCCACCATTGCCAAGACCTACCCAAATTTCGAATGGCTCTCTCTAACCTTCGTCACCATTCCCTTGAGTCTGAGATCACCTTGATTGAAGAAGTTCACCCACCACCTCCTTCGTCAAACACCATCTCCATTTACATGATGTTCAGTTCCCCTGACCAGCTCATCCCCACCTTTAATGAAGGTCCATCAGACCTGTCACTTCATTGCTTCAACAATGACAAGGAGATACTTGAAGCTCTAACCGCCCTGGAATACCCATGGGACGACATGCACCATCGCTCGTTTTTCCCCACGGAAGAGCTTGTATCGCAATCCGACTAGTTTTCCATGGAGACCAAAGATTTCATCCATGGGAAGGTTGACTGGTTCAAGAACCCAATCCCAACACTCGATGCCTTCGAAGAAGGGAACATGGTGAACATTTCACCAATAATTAAAATCAACATCTTAACCAACTCTGAGATCATTGAAGAAATTACGGTAGGGGCATGTTGCTCCCTGGAAGAGGTCGATGCCTACACCGCTCTCTTCCAAGAATTCTGTGACATCTTCGCCTGGTCATACACTAAAAGGCCTGAATTAGATCCATCCATCATGGAACACCACATCAAAACATGGCTTGATGTGGCACCTATTCACCAAAAGCAATGACCCATCCATCCATCCAAAGTGGCTGCGGTGAAATCTGAGATAGAGAAGCTGCACATAGCCGACTTCATTTATCCCATTGCATACACAACTTGGGTTTCTAATCCTATTCCTATGAATAAAAAATAGGGTACCATTCATGTTTGCACAGACTTCTGCAATCTTAATGGGGCATGTCCCAAAGACAACTTCCCCACCCCATTCATCGATCAGATCATCGATGCATGCGCCGGACATGAGGCCTTCTCCTTCATGGATGGATTTTTTGGTTACAACCAAATCCAAATCCGGAAAGAAGACTATTACAAAATTGCATTCACAACTCCATGGGGCATATTCACCTACCAAGTCATGCCCTTTGGCCTCAAAAATGTTGGAGCCACCTTCCAACGCACCATGATGCACTACTTCCACGATCTCATTCACATCATGTTGGTTTGTTTCGATAACCTCATTGCACAATTGCAAAACCACACACAACACATAGATGACTTACGACAAGTCCTAATGCAATGTCGTCAATGCAGAATCCACTTGAACCCATCCAAGTGTGTTTTCTATGTCCCAATGGGCCGTCTCCAAGGATTCATCGTGTCACACAAAGGAATGACCGCTGATCTTGGGAAATTCCAAATGACTTTCCCCCTAACGTCACCCCTTTGAGTGACAACATTCTAAATTGTATTATAGTATTTTCATTTTTTGTTTTACACATTGAGTCTTATGCATCGTTTCCTCTCATTGCATCAGATGGAGCACACCTCAGATCGGTATACAGGATTCACAGATGGAGCAAGAAGATGGTACCCGAACCTCACCTCAGCTGCATGGGTAATCTACTCCCCATCTCACGAGTTGATTCACATCAACGGAATATGCATGGGCACTGCAACCAACAACCAAGCAGAGTATGATGGTGTCAATGGCCTCTTGGCTGGCACTCTACAATTAGAGATTCATCACCTCGATGTCTTCTTAGACTCCCAGCTGCTTGTTTCTCAACTGAACAACCACTACTGAGTTCGTGATCCCTGCCTCTTTAGAAAGTACCTACGCACTAAACACATGGTCAGAACATTTGAATCCATCACATTCACACATGTTCCCAGGAACCTCAATAGTGTCGTAGATCAAATGGCTAACGATATTCTAAATTGGCACATCCATAACAGCATATAGGAAACATACAACCGTAACATAATGCATAATCATTTCTAAAAATACACCCACAATGTAATAATACATCACATAGGCATTTGCATTCCACAACATAATAAAACCATAAAAGTGCATCCACGTGCATCAAAAATATATATAGATATAAATCCATAAGTCGCATGTCCACAACATGTCCAATACAAAATGAGAAGCAACATATGCTTTCTCAACAGGATATACATAAGCGACACAAAAACCCCTAAGTGCACCAATGCACAAGGAATAGCCCCACAAGGCTACTAATCTGATTCACACCCATCATCTGACTCTGACTCATCATCTTTCGAAGAGGATGCATCCTCTGCAAGAAGACCACCTCTTGTCATCCGGGGAAAGTGCTCGCAAGCCACAACCATCTTCCTCATCACACCCATCAGCTTGGGAGGAAGATTGTGAATAGTAGCAATAAAGTTAGTACTCAACTGCTTCCAGCTAACATCTGATACTCCAACAGCTACTTCCTCCATGTACGATACTAGTCCATCCATATCCCACTGCCACCTGTGGGAGATCCTGAAAGGAGCTACCATAGAAGCCGTTGTAGGAGGTACGGTAACAACCTGACTCCGATGCCCTAGTGGCGGGTGAGGACCAACATCTGCACACACAAGAAAGGACACTATCAATCCACATACATCAATATGAAAATCACTAACCAGATCAACTATACAATGCACAAAGATGAACATAAAAACATCAAGCATACATACCAGCTGGTCCCCAAGCCTGACCAAGAGGTCGGGGCATCTCAGGATCTCGCTGGAAGTCCATACCTACATACAGGTACTCCTCGATCACCATAGGCAGTTGGGACCACTGCTCCAACAACTCCTCTATGAAGAAGCGGCCCACTCTACCGCCACCCTCACGAATCATCATCTAGCACCACTTATACATCCTCAACTCCCACGAACCACTGTCCTCCATATCCCGATGAGGATGAAGTGTAGGTACTTTCTCAAAGAAGAAATCACATAGGAGGGAGCCAAAGTAAAAACTAGTGCCACTAGTATTCGACTTGTTCAGCTGATGCTGAACAGCCTGCAAGTACATCTAGCCCCATGCATAGTATGTGCCACTAATGGCACGCTCTACTAACTGCAGCTGACCACCAAAAATCTTGTGGCTCCCTGTGGAACCCAAGATGAGCTGCAATAAAGTCCCCACCACTTGTGTGGACAACTCCTCGATGTCACACATCAGGATGTAAGAACCACACACATACATCGTAGCATAATAGTGTTGATCACATAGATCCTCTAATGTCTTCCTCCGAGACAGTATAGGTGCCAAGTCACCAACTACTCCAAATATTGGGAGCCCAGTAATGAAATACACATCCTCTAGCATAATCTCAATACGCTGGCCCTAGAAGAGGAGCACCTCCTCAGCAACATCCTAGAAACTGATCAGATTTTGCATTAGCAAACCCAAGCTCCACATAAGCAGAATCCTCATAAACTTTAGCAACCCACAATGGGCTAGTGTATCTCTAACACCCCCGTCATGTAATGATGCATCTCTGAATGGCTTGCAGTCTCTCTCCCTCTATTTGATCCCCACCATCTTGCACAAAGCAAAAACCCTAATGGTAGACAACCCCACCATCAAAAAACCACCCAAAGGAGGCTAGGCCGCACTTATATGAGCAAAAGGATCATCCAGGCTACTCGTAATGGCCCAACAGGTGCACCCAGGGCACACCTCTCCCTTTGAAATGAGCGACCTGGCACACAAGAAACCCCAAACAGATCATGGGGCCCCTCCAAGTGGTAAAATTTAGTAAATAAGCCATCAAAATGAAGAGGTTCAGTGAGAGCTTTTACCTGCAAGTCGCGGCTCGTGAAACCATCGATCGGATCAAGAGAAATCAGCAAATGAAGAATTAGGGCCCACCTCTCCAACTCCACAATGAACAATTACAATGACACTTCACCATGTGGACCCTCCCCTTTTATAGGACCCATTTGACCTAATTTCTTTCGATCGGCATAACAGGACCATACGGACTCCGTTTGAGACGTCATTCATGCCACTGGTTTCATAGTTCCGCCATCTATATAGTTATGAGACTATCGTCTCATGTTTAATAATTCAATTTCGGGACCATCTCCCACAAGTCACCTCGATTTACAAGCCATGACATGATGATGTGAGTGTCTACGGACCGGTACTCATATCACACTTCCCGGTCACAACTCATGCGAGCGATCGGGCCACAGCCCGTTAAGGATTTTACTATAATTTTACTTTTTGTATTTATAATTGTCTTTTCTCACCACCCCTTATGCAGACATCTGGACCATTGTCCACAAAACCCTTTGTTTTTCTTCCATATATTTGACATAGAAGTGTCCTTGGGCCATTGCCCATTAAGAAATGTAATTTTAGCTTTTATTTTTAACACATAGATTGTCTTTTCTTTTTACCGCACCTTACGCGGACCTCTGGACCACTATCCACAAAACGATTTCTTTTCTTGCATGTATTTGGCATATAAATGCCTCCGAACTTCCACTCACATTGCATGTAGTCAAGTTCTTCCACCGCAACACACACACGCTCTCCTGACCTCTATTTGAGAACCACCTCAGTTTGCGTGCCTCTGTTGTATTGACTTGCAAGCCTCTGCCGTGAGATATCCCACCCATGTATTGGTATGTTTGAGATCCTTCTGCTCCATCCATATTGCGTGGATGACCTTTGGACCTCTATCCACCATCTCGACATGCGGCACTGCTCATGCCACTATAGTCAGTTGACCACGTGGGAGTTTCGTTTAAGCTCTTTTCTGACTCCTTAAAACAATGAAAATATAGCTGAGCGCAGCTGCTTCCTTTCCCGCTCTCTAAGGTTTAGGAAAGGGTGCCTACATTGTCTTGTTTACCTCCTTTTGCGGACCATGTAGACCACCTCATGAAAAGGACCTCCTTGGCACACTCAATCCAATACCATTCCCCTCTGCATACTTTTGTGCTTTCTTGGGTAGAGGGGCCGCACTTTACGAAAAATCTCACCACTGGTTGTCGTTAAGCTCTTTTCCAGCTGTCTCAACAAGAAAAGATCTCCGAGAAAACTTGGTTTCATTCATGCTCATAAAAGTATTTGAATGACTGTCCAGTCAATATAGGTTTAACCTTTTCTAGCCTGATTGGACTACCAACAGTAAAGAAGTCTCTCATCCCCTCCAGGATGGGTTGCGTTGGAGACAGTGATCAGAAGCCCCAGCAGTGCTTTGGTATACCTTTATGATTGATGCAGCATACTTGTACCACATAGACTCTTACTCTTAATCAGTGAGTCCATATAGATATGTACCATTCCAGATACAATAGACCGTCAATCATGAAGATATAGCATTCCATGAGAATGCCATGGGTCTAATGTACCAGATCAGCATTGTATTTAGCCTCGCATGGAGGCAACCATCATTGTAACATTAGTTGTATATGATCGGCTCTTGTATTTTAGAACATAGATTAAATGATTCTTTTGACATTGTCATGAGCATGGGAATGACCGCCTCATCCATATACATTTCACACATTTATTGTATCTCACTTATTGATGGGAACCAAATTAATACAAAACCAAAATCCACCATGCCCCAGCCCCGGAAGCACCACCTCTCAATAGAAAATCCTATGATTTCCATCGGCCATACGTTGAGCTCCTGACCTCACACATTAGGGGGCAATCTATTAATGCAAAATTCCCCCACATAGCTCTCAATGACCTACACCACCCAAGGACACAATCTCACAACACTCATTTCACTCCATAAGACCTTCCATTTGACCCCCACAACTCCAAAAGAGCCCAAGGATGAAGAAAAGGGCTAAAACCCCCAAAAAGGCTCCCAAAATAGCCCCCTAGGAGCTAAAGCCCTCAAAAATGAGCTAAAACCCTAAAATGGGCTAAATTTAGGGCGGAAGGGGCTAAAACCCTGACCAAGGGCTTAAAACCCTAAAATCCCTTGGAAAAGCTATAAAAGGAGGGTGGGGGGTCACTCTCAAAACACTCCTCACTTGCCTATTGTTATGCTACTTGTGGATGCTTTGAGACCTTTTGCTCTCAAACCACCCACTCTCCCTCTCCTCCATCTCCATCTCATCAAGACATTACTTCCCAACCAAGAGAGAGGTGCTCCCATGAGCTAGGGCATGGTGGCCCATTTCCACCTAAGTGAGGTATAATTTCTTTTCATGGTTGTTTATTTACTTGTTTTCCTTTCTAACTGATATTTTCATTTGTAGGTTTTTCATTAACATTGTTTGTAGGTTTTCTCCATTGTAGCTTAGGTTTATTTTGCAGGTTTTGGAGGTGGAACCCTTGCCTACTGTGTGCAGAGGGGTTCAACAATGCTTCATCTCCTCTCCTTTATTTTCTGTCATTAGCTCTTAGATTTAGTTTACAGTAGTTTCCATTTGCTTATTCTTGTCTAGATTAGCTTAGTTTAATTCGCTTCTCTGTTTATGCCATATTTCATTCCGTTTTTTACTGTTTTCTAAGAGTTGGAACCTACCCTTGTGCCCTATAGGAACAAGGGAGCCATTCCTGCTCATGTAGTGAGGAGAAATTCTCAGTACAGTATTTCTATGTTAGATTGTTAAATGAATAGGTTTTTAGGAGTTAGGGTTTAAGGAATTAGAAGTTAGGGCCTTTAAGGATTAGCATGGTAAATGGATATGCATTAAAGGTTTAAGGGGTTAAGTTGTTAAGGAGTTGGGGTTTAACAAGAAAGGGGATTTAGGGATTAGAGTATTTAGGGACTAGTTGGGGATTAGGGTTTAGTGTCAAAGAGTTTAGGGAATTTAAAGGTTTATGGATTAGGAATTACTAGATAATGGCTAAGTGGTTAGGCTATGCGGGTTTAAGGGTTTTACAATTTTAGGGATTAGGGTTATGGGGTTTATGGATTAGGGGATTTATAGGTTAAGGCATTATGGAATTAGTTTTTTATTGGTTAAAGTTTTATGGGTGGAGGGGTTAGATATTATATGATTAGGGGTTATGTGGTTCAATGCATAAGGGTTAAATACTTATGGGTTGAGGAATATAGGGGTTAGTGTGCTAAGGGATTAGGGTTTAGGTGATTTATTTGTTATATTGCTAAGTACTTGTGGATTTAAGGGTCAAGAGTTAATGGGTTACGTGTCTAAGGCCTTAGGTATTAAGGGATTTAGGGGTTTATTAATGAATAAGGATTAGGGGCCAAGGGATTAAAGGTCAATGGATTAGAGGTTATGGGAATAGGGGTCAGGAAATTTAATGGTTAAAAGAATATGGATAATGAGTTAATGGGTTATAGGTAAGGGATTAGAGGGTCCATAGGTTAAGGGACTTAGGGATTTAGGGGTATTGGTTTATTAATTGGCGGATTTAACGGTTAGGTGGTTATGATTTAATGGGTTGGGTGTTAAGTGTTTAAATTTTAAGGGTTTATTAGTTAAGGGATTAGGGATTAGTGGCTAAAGGGATATGGGTTAACGGGTTAGGCATCAGAGGATTAAGGGTTAGGGGTTGAGAAATTTAAGGTTATTAGGTTAATATAATGGTGTTTAGGTGATTCATGAGATATAAGTTTAAATTCTTAGGGGTTTAATGGTTAGGGGTTAAGTGTTAAGGGGATGCGTTTTGAGGAATTAGGAGCGGGGAATTTTAAGGGTTAGGTGATAAAAGAATATGCTTTAAGTCATGGATGGGTTAAGGGTTTAAGTTGTTAAGGTATTTGGGGTTAAGGGAAAATATGCTTTAAGGATTAGGGGATTCAGGAGTTTATTAGGGATTAATATTTATGGGTTACGGGATTAAGGGTCAAGGGATCAGTGGTTAGGGGCTTAGCGATTAAGGAATTTAAAGCTTAATAGAACAAAGATTGCATGCTATGTGCTTAAGGGGTTTCAGGATTAAGGGATTTATTTCTCAAGGGTATGAGTCTTATGGATTAGGGGGTTATGGTTTAAGGGTTTATGTGCCAAGAATTAAGGGTTTAATATTTATGGGTTGAGGACTTAATGATTAGAAAATAAGGTGTGATGGGTAAATTGGTTAAATATTAGGGTTGAAGGGGTAAGGATTAGGGCATCACTAGTTAAGCATTTCAAGGATAAGGGTTAAGTACTTATGGCTTGAGGAGCTAATGGATTAGGGTGTTAATATATTTGGGGTTAGGGGTCACCGGTTAATGGATTAGGGTTTAATGAATTAGGAGTAAGTGGGGCTTAAGGATTTGTAGGATGAAGGAATGCTTGTTAAGTTGTTAAGGCTAAGAAGATTAAGGTAAAGTGATATGGCCTTTAGAGATTCAACGATTTAGTGTCGAAGTAGGTACCAAGGATTAGTGGTTAAGGGTTAATTCCTTGGGGATTTATGATTATAAGTTAAGGGATTAAGGATTAGGGGCTATGGTGTTCAGGGGTTATAGGCCTCACAATTTTAGGGCTTAGTGGTATTACATTTATGAATTAATGGATTCAAGCATGATGGTTTAAGGGGTTAGCTGTCAATTGTTTACAGTTTAGAGGTTTACTAGCGAAGGGAATAGGGATTAAAGGTTAATGAGTTAGGTTTTAATGGGTTAAGGATTGTGAGATTAGGGGATAGGGTAATTTTTGAATAATGGTTAAGGACTTAGAGGTTGATACAGTTATGGTTATGTAGTTAAGAGTATGTGGTTTATAGGATTTATGGGTTAGAGGATTACGGTGCTTAGGGGACTAAGGGTCAATTTTTAAGAGCTTATAGTTTAAGGAATTATGATTAAGGGGGTTTAAAGATTTATGGAATTAAGGAATTCTGGTTAACTCTTTAAGTATTTAAGGTGTTAATGTCTCATTAGTTAAAAGGATATGCAATTTTAGGATCACGGTCTTTATTGGTTAAATAGTGATTAGGGATTAGGTGTGAAGGGATTCAAGTTGAAGGGTTTATGGATTGGGGAATTATGGGTTAAATAGATTAAATACTAGTGTAATACGAATTATGGTTTAATATATCAAGGGTTAGGGGCTTAGGAATTAAGGCATTTAAAGGTTAATAGATTAGACATTACAGGCTAAGGGATTAGGGGTCTTAGGGAATAAGGGATTTAGGGGTTTATTTATCAGGGGCGGGAGTCTTATGGATTCAAGGATTTAGGTTTTAATTGATTAGGGGGTTATTGTTTAAGGGGTTAGGTGTCAAACATTAAAGGTTTAGTGGTTTAGGGGTTGAGGGATTAATGATTAGATGTTAAGGGGTTACGGGAGAATTGGTTAAGGATTAGGGGATTACTAATTTTGGGGTTTCAGGGATAAGGGTTAAGGACTTATGGCTTGAGGAGTTAAGGGGTTAGGGTATTAAGATATTTAGGTATAGGGGTCATGGGTTAATGGCTTAATGTGTAAGGAATTATGAGTAAGGGGGGTTTAAGGATATGGGGAATAAATGAATATGGGTTAAGGTGTTAAGCATAAGAAGATTAAGGTGATAAGGCCTTTTGAGATTTGGGGATTTAGTGTCTAATTAGGTACCAAGGATTAGTGGTTAAGGTTCAATTCCTTAGGGATTTGTGATTATAGGATAAGGGATTAAGGGCTAGGGGATAAGGGGTTTAGGGTTTAAAGGCCTCATAAGTTTAGGGATTAGTGGTGTGACGTTTATGGATTAAGGGATTCAGCGATGATGCTTTAAGGGGTTAGTTTTCAATTTTTTAGGGTATAGAGATTTATTCGTTAAGGGAATAGGGATTAGAGTTTAATGAGTTAGTTTTTAAGGTGTTAAGGATTATGAGATTAGGGGATAGGGTATTTTTTGGATAAGGGTTAAGGACTTAGAGGTTGAGGAATTTATGGTTACGTTGTTAAGAGTATATGGTTTATAGGATTTATGGCTTAGAGGGTAGTGTGCTTTGGGGATTAAGGTTCAAGTTTTAATGGATTATTGTTTAAAAAATCAGGATTAAGGGGATTTAAGGGTTTATGGACTAAAGGAATATCAATTAACTCTTTAAGGATTTAAGGTGTTAAGGGTATTTATGGGTTAAGTAGTGATTAGGGATTAGGTGTTAATGGATTCAAGTTGAATGGTTTATTGATTAATGAATTAGGGGTTAAAGAGATTAAATACTAATGGAATAGGAAATATGGGTTAAGGTCTCAAGGGTTAGGGTTTCAGTGTTAAATGGGATAGGGGTTAAGGGATTTAGTTGTTTAAGGTTTAAGGGTACACGATCTATGGATTATGGGTTTTATGGGTTACGGTATTATGGGTTGATGTTTTAATGGGTAAGGTGTTTAATGATAAAGGTTTACAGGCTTAGGGGTGAAAGTATTAGTGATTATTAGTTAAAGGGTTAGAGATTAGGATATTATGGGGTGAGGGGGATAACATTTAAGGGATTAGGGGTTGATGGATTTAGTGTAAGGCGATTAAGAGAATATGGTTTACGAGATTATGGGTTAAAATGTTAAATGCTTAGGGGCTTAGGGGTCACAAGATAGGGGACTTTGTTTTAAGGAATTAAGAGTAATGGTGTTTAAGGGTTCGACAGATAAAGGAATGTGGGTTAGTTGTTTAAGGGGTGAAGATTTTAAGATCTTGAGGTTTACAGGGGTAATTATGGATTAGGAATTATGGGTTATGTGATTAAAGTAGAAGGTATTTGAGCTTAGGGTCTTGGGGTTTATGACATTTAGTGGTTAATAAACTATGGATTATGAATTCATGGTTTGTGGGTTAGGACTATGGGCTTTAAGGGTTATGATATTTAGGGGTTTACGGATTAGGGTTATGGAATTTATGGATTAGAAGAATCTATGGTTAGGGGCCTAGGGGGTCATATTTTAATGGTTTAGGATTAATGATTAAGACATTCAAGGTGAAAGGGTTCAGGAGGCACGGGCTAAGGACTTAGGGTTTGATTAATTTAGGGTTGGGGCTTAAGAGAATAAGGTTCAGAGGATTTATGGGTTAGAGGTTTAAGTGCTTAAGGTTTTAGAGGTTAGTGATGAAGTGGTTCTGGTTTAAGCTATTAGGAGTTAGGGGGTTTAAGGGTTATGGGGATAAAGGAATATGGGTTAAAGGGTTAATGGGTTAAGGTGTCAAGGTCATAGGGTTTGATGAAATGGAGGCTTTAGTAATAGGGGATTTAGGGGTTAATTATGGATTAACGATTAGCGGTTAAGTGATCAAGATTCAAGGGATTGGGTGTTGGGGGATTAACAATTTTGGTATTTAAGTGTTATGGGGATTAGTATCATATTAAGGGTTTATGTTTAAGGGGTTAAGGGTTATAGGGGTTAGGGGGTTAGGGGGGTTAGGGGTTAAACGAGTCAAGGATTTAGGGCTTACGGATAGAGGGTTTATGGATTAGAGGATTTAAGGCTTAGGGGATTGAAGGTTTATGACTCGATGGGTTAGGTATTAAGGGTTAATGGTTTATGGGTTTAGAGGTTTCGACTTAGTCATTAACAGATAATTGGATATGGGTTAAGTTGTTAGGGATTTGGGGATTCGGGGTTACAAAGTTAATTTGATAATGATAAAGGGCTTAGGCTTTGAGGAATTTAGATTTAGGCTATTACGAGCCAAATATTCAAGGGATTTATGGGTTAGAGGTTGAATTTCTTAGGCATTTAGGAGTTAAGGGATAAGGGATTACAACACAAGGAATGCAAAGTCAACATTTTTAATGGTTAGTGGGATAAATGAATGTGAGCTAAGTTGTTAAGGGGTTAAGATGTTAAGGTCTTATAGGTTAATGACATAGAGGCTTAAGGATTAGAGGATTTAGGCTTTATTTAGGGATAAGGGGTTAGGGGTTAAGGGATTAGGGATTAGGTGTTTAAGCATTTAAAGGTTGATATATTAGGGATTATGGGATAAGGGATTAGGGATTAGGGTTTAGGGGATATGTTGATTAATAGATTCAAGGTTTTATGGGTTTGGAGTAGGGGGTTTACAAATTAAGGTATTTAGGTGTTAAGGTATTAAGATGTTATGTCTTAATGGTTAATGGATTAAGTTGTTATGGGATTAGGGCTTAGGGCTTATGGGATAATGGATTAAAGGGTTTAGAGGTTAGGGGTTGACGGTTAAGGGTTTAGGGGTTAAGTAATTAGGATTTAGGGGGTGAGATAGGGCTTAGGGATTAGGTCTTAAGGTATTAATAGTTATAGGATTAAGGATTATGGTGTTAAGGGTTAAGGAATTTAAAGGTTAAAGTATTAGGGATTATGGGTTTAAGTGATAGAAATTAGTATTCTTAAGGATTAGCGGATTTAGGATTTTAGGGCTTAGGGATAGGGGGTTCATAGATTAAGGGATTTAGGGGTTAGGGGATTAAGGTGTTATGGTTTAATAGGTTAGGTGTTAAACGCTAAGGTTTTATGGGTAAGGTCATAGATATCAGTTGTTAGGAGTTAGGGTTTAAGGTATGAGGGATTGGGGTATCGTGAGTTAGGGTGTTTAAGGGATAATGATTAAGGAATTAGGGTTTGAGGCATTTATTATTATGGGTTTAAGAGAATAGGGTTCATGGGATTTATGAGTTGGAGGGTTAAGAACTTACAAATTTAGTGGCATCAGGTTAAGGGGTTATATCTTAGGGAATGAGGAGTTAGGGGGTTTAAGGGTTAAGGGGATAAAGGAACATGGGTTAAGTGGTTAAAGGGTTAAGGCATTAATGTTTTAGGGTTTAAAGTTATATAGGAATTTTAGATTAGAGGATTTATGGGTTAATAAGGTATTTAGACTTATGGGTCAAGGGATTAGGGTTGATGGGATTAGGGGATAATGGTTAAGGACTTATGGGTTAGGAAATTTATGGGTTAATTGTTAGGGAGTTTAAGATTTTAGAGGTTAAGGGGTTAAGCAATTAATGTTTTAGGGGTTAAAGTGATATATGATTTTTAAATTATATGTTTTAGGGGTTAATTAAGGACTAAGACTTAGGGGTTAAGGGATAAAGAGTCAAGGGTTAAGGGCTTAGGCGTTAGGAAATTTATGAGTTAGAGTTTACGATGTTTAAGGGTGAAGGATTAATGGGTTAGGATATAAGTAATTGGATGTTATAGGGGTTAAATGATTAGGGGGGTAAATACATATGGGTTAGACGGGTTAAGAGGTTTAGGTGGTAAGGTTATGGGGGTTAACATTATACGAGATTCAATAATTAGGGAATTTAGGAGTTAATGAGGGATTAGGGATTAAGAGCCAATGGATTAAATATTAAGGGATTAATGGTTAGGGAATTTAAAGGTTAATAGACTAGGAATTTTGTTTCAAGGTATTTGGGGTTAGGAGTTATAAGGTCGACGGGTCAAGGGATTTATAGGTTTGTGGATTAGAGGATTTAAGGGTACTGAGTTTATGGATTATGGATTAGTGGATTTAGGTGTTAGGGGATTAGGTGGTTATGATTTACTGAATTAGGTGTTAAAGGTTTAGGTTTTAAGTGTTTTCAGGTCAACAAATTAGGTGTTGGTGATTAAGGGGCCAGGGACTAGGGGTTAGGAGTTAGGTGGTTAACGAGATAATGTTTAAGGACATAAGATTTTGGTCATGAAATGTTAGGAGGTTAATGGAATACAACTTAAGGGATTTATTTGTTAGAGGGTTAATTTATTAAGCATTTATAGGTCAAGAGTTAATGGCACGTGGCTTAAAAAATTCAGAGTTAGGGAGTTTAAGGGATATGGGAAAAGAGTAGCGTGGCTTAAGGGGTTAAGACGTTAAGGTGTCAGGTTCGTTGGGGTTAAGAGGATAAATGATTTAGAGATTCAGATATTAAAGGGATAATTAGGGTCGAGGGATTAGAGGTTAAGGTATTAATGGTCAAGGGCTCAAGGCTTAGGGACTTAGGCATTTGGCTATTTGAAGGTTAATGGAATAGGGATTAATGGTTAAGGGGTTAAGAGTTAGGGATTAGAGGGATTAGGGGCTATTCTATTTAAGGGTTAGGGGATTAGGAGGTTTTGGTTTGATGGATTAAGTGTTAAGGGTTTAGGGTTTATGGGTTTATGGGTTGAGGGGTGAAGTGATTTAATATTAGTTGTTAACATGTTTGGGGTAAAGGGGATAAGGATTAGGGGATTCTAGGATAACGGTTTTAGGATACAGGGGTTAAAGACTTAGCGATTAAGGAATATAGGGTTATGGGGTTAAGAAAATAGGTTTTAAGGGATTTACTATCTACATGTTTAAGTGGTTAGGGGTTTATTATTTAGGGGTTAAGTGGTTATAGTTTAAGGAATTAAGAGTTAGGGGGTTCAACGTTTATGGGGGTAAAAGGATATGGTTTGAATTGTTAATGACTTAAGGGACTAAATGATTTATTGATTAATTAATTGAAGGGTTAATTAGGAATTAGGGGTTAGGGATTAAGGGATTAAGTGTCAAAGGATTATGGGTTAGGGTTTAGGGGGTATATGGGCTAATGGATTTGTGGGTTTAGGGATTAGGGGTAGGGGTTTTACGGCTTAAGGGGTTACATGTCATGGTTTAAGGGTTTATGGGTTTAAGTTCTAACGACTTATCAATTACTAGTTAATGCATCAGAGGTTAAGGGGTTACGGATTTGAGGACTAGGGGTTATGGGGTTCAATGGATAATTGTAAAGGACTAAGGGATTTAGGAGTCTAGGGGTAAGGGGGTTAAGAAATTATGGGTTCATGGATAAATGGGTTAGAGGGTTAAGTGATTAGGGTTTTATGGATCAAGGGTTTAGGTGTCAAGGATTAAGGACTAGGGGGTTAAGGGAACATTGATTTAGGGATTATGGTATTAAGTTACGAGCTAATGTGATAAGGGTTGTAGGAATTGAATGATTTAGGGGTTAGTTAGGGATGAGGGATTAGGCATTAAATTATTAAGGGTTAGGGGTTTATGCGCTTACGAGTTCGAGAATTATCGGGTTAAGGAATTAGAGGCTTTAGAGCTTAAGGGATCTCATTTTTTAAGTCTTAGGGATAGGGTGTTTATGGATTAATGGATTTGGGGATTATGGGATTACAAGGTTATGGTTTAATTGGTTAGCTGATAATAGTTAAACATTTAAGGGTTAAGCGGTGAAGGTCTTATTGAATAATGATTAATTGATTCAAGGTCAATGGGTTATGGACTACGGGGTTATGGGTTTGGGGATTTAAGGGATAAAGGTTAAATTTATGAGGGTTGAGACACTTAGCATTATGGGATTAACACAAGAGGGTTGAATAGATTTATGTGTTAAAGGGTTAAGTCCTCAGTGGTTTAGCAGTCACAGGTTGAGATTAGAGGCTTTAGAGCTTAAGGGATCTAAGTTTTTAAGTCTTAGGGATAGGATGTTTATGGATTAATGGATTTGGGGGTTATGGGATTACAAGGTTATGGTTTAGTTGGTTAGGTGATAATAGTTAAACATTTAAGGGTTAAGTGGTCGAGTTCTTAGTGAATAATGATTAATTGATTTAGGGTCAATGGGTTATGGACTACGAGGCTATGGGTTTGGGGATTTAGGGGATAAAGGTTAAATTTATGAGGATTGAGACACTTAGCATCATGGGGTTAACACAATAGGGTTGAATGGATTTATCCGTTAAAGGGTTAAGTCCTCAGTGGTTTAGCAGTCACAGGTTGAGGGGTTATAATTTATGGAATGAGCAGTAAGGGTTAGGGAGAAAAAGGGATATGGGTTAAGGTGTTAAGGTCTTTGGGGTTAAGTTGATAGATAATTCATGCATTATATGATTTAGGGATTAATTAAAGATTAAGGATTAGGATTTAAGTCATTAAGTTTCAATCGATTATGGCTTTAGGAATTAGGAGTTAGGGAATTTAAAGGTTAATGGATTAGGGAATACACACTAAGGTATTAAGGGTTATGGGGTTTAGGGATTAAGGGATTTATGGGTTTAGCTATTACGGATAGGAGATTTATTGATTATGGGGATATAGGGGTTTAACGATTAGGATTTTATGGTTTAGGTTATTAGGTGTGAATATATTAGAGTTAAATTGTTTTAGGGTTAAGGTATTATTGATTAGCAATTACGGTGTTATGGGTTAAGGTGTCAATGATTAGGGGATTAGGGGTTAGAGGGTTAAGACATTAGGGATTAGTGGATTTATTAGTTAGTGTGTTAAGGGATTAGGGGTTTAAGGAATAAGGAGTTAGGGGATTAAGGATTAGTGTTTAAAAAAATATGTTATGAGGGATTAATGGGTTGACATGTTAAGGTCATGCGGGGTTAATGAATTGAGTGTTAAGTGATTAGGATCTAGTTCACTTAAAGGTTAAAAAACTATTAATGATGGGTTAAGTGCTCAAGGCTTAGTGGTTAAGGGAATTAGGCATGTAGGTTTTAACGCATGGGGTTCACATATTAGTTTATTTAGGTGTTATGCTTTAATGGCGTAGGTGTTAAGTTTTTATGGTTTATTGGTTAAGGGTTTATATATTAGTATTTATGGGGTTAGGGGTTACAAATTATGGGATTATGGTTTATGGGATTCAAGGGATTATTGCCAAAGAGTTAGGGCTTAAGGAATTTACATTTAGGGGTTAAGAGAATAGGGTTCATGGGATTTATGGGTTGTAGGAATAAGTGATTAGGGATTTAGTTGTATAGGCTTAAGGTGTTAAATTTTAAGGAAAGAGGGGTTAGGGGGTTTAAAGTTTAGGGTCCTAAAGAAATATGGGTTAAGTGGTTAAGGGGTTAAACTGTCAAGGTCTTGGGAATTAAGGGGATAAATGATTTAGGGATTAGAGGATTTACAGGTGAATTAGGGAATAAGGATGAATGAAGTAAGGCTCAAGAGCATAGGCCTTAAGGGATTGCGGTTTATTACATCTAAATTTTTTTTATTTAGGGGTTATGAGATAAGGTCTTAGCAGTTAGTCATTCGGGGGTTTAAGGGTTAAGGTACTTATAATTTAAAATAGTATGGCTAGGGGATTTATGAATTTGTGGATATAAGGGTTAGGGGATTGTGGTGTTATAGTTTGGACCAATCAAATGTTAAGACATGGATAAATAAACATCAAGATTGAAGTTAAAATGAATCATCAAATCAAAAAGGGTTATGTGTTAAGGGTTTAAGGTTTAAGAGTTTAGGGATTTAGGGCTTAGGGATTAGTGGTAAAGGTTTTAGGGATTAGGGTGTAAGGTGTTAGCAGGTTCGTGGGATAATGGTTAAGTACTTAGGGGTTTAGGAATTTAAAGGTTAGTGTGTTAATAGATTAGGAGATAGGGGATTTATGAGTTATATTGGTAAGTTCTTATGGGATTAGGAGCCAAGGGTTACGAGATTATGGTTTAAGGAATTACAAGTTAGTGGGTTTAAATATTACGCGGATAAAGGAATATTCATTAAGGGCTTATGAAGCTAAAGTGTTAAGTTCATGTGGGTTAAAAAGATAGGGGGTTTAGGTGTTAATGGATTTATACATTATTTATGGATTTAGGATTATGGGTTAAGGGATTAGGGCATAGGGTTTAAGACATTAGGGAATTTAAAGGTTTATAGATTAGAAATTATGACCTAAGGGATTCTGATCTACAAGTTAGAGGGTTTAGGGCTTAGGGGTAAGGGGTTTACAGATTAGGGGATTTACTACGTTTAATGTATCAAGGGCTTATGGATTAAGTCATTAGGTGTTATGAATTAATGGTTTTTGGTGTTTACATATTAAAAGTTAAATTTATATAGGTGAATGGGTTAGATATTAGAGGATTACTGGTTATGGGGTTATACGGAAACTCTTGGGTATTTCAAGTTTAATGGAATAGGGATTAATGGTTAAGGGATTAGGGGTTATGATTAGAGTGATTAGAGGTTAAGGGATTATGTGGTTTTGGTTTAACGGATTAGGTGTTAAGGGTTTAGGATTTATGGGTTGAGGGGTGAAGATATTTAGTATTGGTGGTTAAGGTATTTAGCGTAAAGAGAATAAGAATTAAGGGATTAGGGGATAGGGGGTTAAGGATACAAGGGCTAAGGACTTAACGATTAAAGAATATAGGGTTACAATGTTTTAAAAATATGGTTCATGGATTTATTGGTCATAACGTCAGGTGTTTTGAGGTTTAATTTTAATTATTAAGTGTTTATGGTTTAAGGAATTAAGAGTTATGGGGTTCAAGGGTTAGAGGGATAAATGAATATGGTTTGAATGGTTAATGGGTTAAGGGGACAAAGGCTTTGTAGATAAATTAATTGAAGGGTTAATAAGGGATTATGGGTTAGGGATTAAGGAATTAAGTGTCAAGGGATTATGGGTTAGGCGTTAAGGGGTATATGGGTTAATGGATTTATGGGTTTAGGGATTAGGGACAAGCGATTTATAGCTTAGGGGAATTAGGGGTTTATGGTTTAAGGGTTTATGGGTTTAAGTTTTAAGGGCTTATGGATTATTAGTTAACACGTCAGAGGTTAAGGGGTTAGGATAGGTCACTAGGGGTTATGGGGTTCAATGGATAACGGTTAAGGGGTAAGAGATTTAGGAATCTAGGTGTTAAGGGGTTAAGAGATTATGGGCTAGGGGATCTATGGCTTAGAGGCTTAAGTGTTTAGGGTTTTATGGATCAAGGGTTCAGGAGTTAGGGTTTAAGGACTATGGGGATAAGGGAATATTGATTTATGGATTATTGGTTAAGCTATTAAGGTCATAGGAGTTAATGCGATGGGATTTTAGGAATTAAAGGGTTTAGGGGTTAGTTATGGATTAGGCATTAAGGAATTAAGGGTTAATGATATTAGGGGCTCTTGGGTTAGGGAATTTAAGGGTTAAAGGGTTAGGGGATTTAGGGATCAAGGGATTTAAGTGTTTAGGTCTCAAGGATAGGGTGTTTATGGATTAATGGATTTGGGAGTTAGGGGATTACAAGGTTATGGTTTAAATGGTTAAGTGTTAAGGTCTTAGTGAATAATGATTAAGGGATTAGGGTTCAAGGGGTTATGAATTAGGGACTATGGGCTTAGGAGAAAAAGGTTAAGGATCTAAGGGTTGATGGATTTAGCATTATGGGGTTAAGATAATAGTGTTCAATGGATTTATGTGTTAAATGGTTAAGTGATAAGTGGTTTAGTAGTAATGGGTTAAGAGATTAGAGTTTTTGTAATGAGAAGTTAGTAGGTGTAATGGTTAGGGAGATAAATGGATATGGGTTAAATTGTTAAGGAGTTAAGGTCTTGGGGGTTGAGATGATAGAACATTCATGAATTATATGATTTAGGGGCTAATTAAGGATTAAGTATTATGGGTTAAAGGATTATGGATTACGGGTGTAGGGGTGGGAATTTAAAGTTTAATGGATTAGGGAATACAGGCTAAGGTATTAGGGGTTATGGGTTAATGGGTTTAGGGATTAAGGGATTGACGGATTTAGCTATTAGGGATAGGAGGTTTATTGATTAGGGGATATAGGGGTTATGGATTAAGGTTTTATGGTTTAAGGTGTTAGGTGTGAATATATTAGGGTTAAGGTATTAAAGATTAATAGTTAAGGTGTTATGGGTTAAGGTGTTAGTGTTAAAGGATTATGGGTTAGGGGGTTTAAGGGACACTGGTTAAGGAATTATACACTATGGCATATAGGGGTTAGAAGGTTAAGAGACTCGGGATTAGTGGATTTATTAGTTAGTGTGTTAAGTGATTATGGGTTTATGGGTGAGGGGTTAAGGTGCCAAGGTTTAAGGAATAACGGGTTAGGAGATTAAGGATTAGTGATATAAAGCAATATGGGATGATTTCTTAAGGGGTTGACATGTTAAGGTTGTGTGGGTTAAGTGTATAGGGGCTTTAGGAATTACGAAATCTGGATGTTAATTGAGGTTTAAGGATTAGGGGTTAATGGATTAAGTGTGAAGTGCTTAGGAGTTAGTTCACTTAAAGGTTAACAAACTAGCGATGATGGGATAAGTCTTGAAGGTTTAAAGGTTAAAGGGATTAGGGATTAAGGGAACAAGGCATTTAGGGCTTAGCTTAAGGAGGTTTATGGATTAGTTTATTTAGGTGTTATGGTTTAATGGATTAGGTGTTATGTTTTTAGGGTTTGTGTATTAGTAGTTAAGGGGTCATGGATTATGGGTTATGCTCTTCAAGGGATAAGGGTCAGGGATTTAGGGCTTGAGGAATTTACATTTAGGGGTTACGAGAATAGGGTTCATGGGATTTATGGGTTAGAGGAATAAGTGCTTATGGGTTAAGGGGTTTAAGGTGTTAGAACTTAAGGAAAGAGGGGTTAAGGGGTTTAAAGGTTAGGGTCTTAAATAAATCTGGATTAAAGGGTTAAGGGGTTAAGGTGTTAAGAACTTACAGTGGGGATAAAGGATTTAAGGTTTAGATGATTTAGAGGTGAATTAAGGATTAGTGATTAAGGAATTAAGGGTCAAGAGAATATGGCTTAAAGGTTTAGGGGTTATTGCATCTAAAGGTTGATTATTTAGGGATTACAAGCTAAGGTCTTATTAGTTAATCATTAGGGTCAAGGGTAAATGGGTTAATCATTAGGGTCAAGGGTTTAAGTAATTAGAAGTAAGAGGTTTTGAAGATTGGGGGGTAAAGGAATATGGGTTAAGGGATTGAGGGGTTAAGGTGTTAAGGTCATGAGGGTTAATGATCTAGGTGAATTAGGAATTAGGAACTGGGTGTTAAGGAATTGAGCTTGAAGGACTCGAGTCTTAGGGAATTAGAGTTTACAACATTTAAATGTTGATGAGTTAGGGATTACTTATTAAGGATTAGGGGTTATTGATTATGGGTTTTAATAGTTAAGTTCTTTAGGGGTTTATGTCTATGGGGTAGGGGTTTTATGGATTATAGGGTGTTAAAAAATAAGACATTAGGGGGTTATTGTTTAAGGGGTTATGTGTTAATATTTAAGGTTTTAGAGGTTATTGGTTAACAGGTTAGGAATTCAGAAGTTAAGGATTAGGGGATTAGGGGTTAGGGATTTCAAGGTATAAGGGTTGAGGACTAGGGGGATGAGGAATTTAGGGTTAGCAGATAAAGAGAATAAGATTTTAGGGGATTTATGGATTAGAGGGTTAGGTCCTTAGAAGTTTCTAGGTTAAGGGTTAAGGTCTTCAAGTTTAAGGAATTACAAGTTTTAGGTTTAAGGATTGGGTGAATAAGGAATAAGGGTTGAGTTGTTAAGGGGTTAAGGTGTTAAGTCATTCGAGGTTAAGGGATAGAAGACTTAGTTATTAGGAGATTTAGGTGTTAGTGTACGATTATGTACTAGGCATTAAGTGATCAAGGATTATGGGATTAGGTGTTATTGCATTTTAAGGTTAATGGATTAGGGATCACAAGTTAAGGGCTTATGGATTAAGGTTTAAGGTGTTTACGCGTTAACGGGTGTGTAGGTTTAATACTTATTGGTAGAGAGTTTATGGATTGGGGGATTTAGGGGTTAATGGATTATGAAGTGATGGTTTAAGGGGTTGGTTCTTAATGGTTTAGGTTTTAAGGGATTAGGGGTTAAGGTTTTAGGGATTAGAACTTAAGTGGTTAGGGGTTAAATATTTACATATTAGGTGATTAGGGGTTAGGGGTTGAAGGGATAAGGGTTAAGGACTCATTGGTTGAAGAATTTAGGGTTAGTGGGTTAATAGAATAGGGTTTAGGGGATTTCTCACTTATATGGTTAAGCTCTTGGGGGTTTAGGACTCAAGGGTTAAATTCTTACCATTTAAAGATTTAAGAGTTAGGGGGGTAAAATAATATGAGTTAAGTGGTTATGGTGTTAAGGTCATGGAGCAAGTAAGGGATTTAGGGGTTAAATAGGGACAAGAGATAAGGAATTTAAGGATTAAGGATTAGGGATTAAGATATTAAGGTTCAAGGGATTCATGGTTAGGGAATTTAAAGGTTAATTAAATCACGATTACAATTTGATGGATTAGGGGTTATGGGATAGGGTGTTTAGGGATCAAGGGAATTATAGTTTTAGGGAATAATGGTAGGGGGATTATGTGTTATATGATTTAGAAGTTAATGAATTAGGGGGTTATGGTTTAAGAGGTTAGGTGTTAAGATATTAGGATTTAGGGCTTTATAGGTTAAGGGCATAGGGATTATTATTTAAGGGGTTAGGGATTAATGTCTTAGGGACTAGGGGAATAGCGGTAAGTAGTTAAGCGTATAAGGGTTAAGGACTTAGTGTTTAGGGATTAAGCGTGCTTACAGTTTAAGGAATTAGGTGTTAGGGGGTTCTACAGTTATGCAGGTAAATAAATATGGGTTAGGTGTTTAAGGTATTGGGGGTTGAGGGGGTAGAGTATTTATGGATTAAGGGATAAATAGAATAATTACTTAATAGGGATTAGTGGCTAAGGGAATAAAATCTCAAGGTCTTAACAATTAGGGGCTTATGGGTTATGGCGTTTAAAGGTTAATGGACTAGGGATTATAGGTAAAGGGATTAAAGGTAAGGGGTGACAGGATTTATGGGTTAAGGAACTTAAGGTTTTGAGGATTAGGGGTAGGGAGTTTATTAATTAGGGGATTTACGGGTTATACAATTAGGGTGTTATTTTTCAATTGAATAGGTGTTAAGGGTTTTTCGTTTAGCTGTCCATGGGTCAAGGCATTAGGGACTAGCTAATAAGGGGTTAAGGGTAAAGGGATTTGTGGTTAAGGGGTTAGGGATTAGGGGATTAGGGATGAGGTGGTTCAATATATAATGATTAATGTTTTAGGGGTTAAGAAATTTAGCGTTAGGGGTTAAAAGAATAAGGTTCTAGAGATTTATGGGATAGATGGTAAAGTGGTTAGGGGTTTAGCGGTCGAGGGTTAAAAGGTTACGCTTTAAGCAATTAGGATATAGGGGGATAAAGGATCATGGGTTAATTAGTTAATGGGTTAAGGTGTTATGGCTTTGGGGGTTAAGGGGATACAAGATTCAGGGATTATGGGATTTAGGGGTTAAGTAGGACTTAGTGATAAAGGGTTAAGGGATGAAGGGTGAATATATTAAGGATTAGAGGTTATGGAGTTTAAAGGCTCACTAATTATATATTACAATCTAGATCCTTAATATTTAGGGGATAGGGGGTTTATGGGTTAAGGTATTTAAGTTTGTATGGCTCAGGGTTAGGAGATTTATATATTACGAGATTTATAGGATATAGGATTATTCAGGTTATGGTTTAAGGGGTTAAGTGTTAAGGGTTAAGGGATTGGGGATTATGGTTTAGGAGGTTCAAAGGATGAGGGTTAAGAACTTTTGGGTTGAGTAATTTAAGGGTTAGATAGTTAATAGTTTATGGTTTAGGGGATTTATGGGCTAGAGGGTTGATTTCTTAGCGGTTTATGGATCAGGATCTAAGGTGTTAAACTTTAAGGAAGTAGGATTTAGGGGGGTTTAAGGATTAGGGGGATAACAAAATATCAATTAAGGGCTTAAAGGATTAAGGTATTTAGGTCATGGGGGTTTAATGGGAGAATGTATTTAAGGACTAGGGGATTCAGGTTATGATTAGGGATTAAGGATTAGGGGTTAAGGGATTTAGGTTCCAGGGATTAGGGGTTAGGGAATTGGAAGGATAACATATGAGGGATCCTTCCAATTCCCGAACCCCTAGGCCCCTAACCCCTAATCCCTGGAACCTAAATCCCTTAACCCTTAGGGAATTGGAAGGATAACATATGAGGGATTTCAAACATCCTGAGTGGGCCTAATGGTTAAGAACATGTGTTATCTCCTTAGAGGTCACAGGTTCAAAACCAACGGGGGGTAGGGTTGTTCATTTGGCCCGTTGTGACAAGGCTCGAAAGGTAGGCGACCCTTGGGATAGAGGTTCACTCTGGTGAATTCACCCCGGTGGGCTTCGGGACGTCTCGGCCCCTGCTGAGTCATAAGTTTCTGGTATATCTGGCTTGCGGGCTGTTGGATATACCCTTGGGAGGTTGTTGTTCCCATGGTTAAAAAAAAAAAACATATGAGGGATTTTAGTGTAAGGGCTTAGGCATTAGGGGGTTTAAGGGCTAAGAGCCTTACATTTTTATGGATTCGGGTTAGGGGGTTTACGGATTATGGGATTTAGGGGTTACAAGATTAGGAGGTTATGGTTTAATGGGTTAGTTATAAAGGGTTTAACATATAGGGGTTTAACTTTGAAGAGCTTATGGATTAACGATTAAGGGGTTAAGGATTAGGAGATTAGGGGTTAGGGGGTTTTAATTATAAGGGTTAAGGACTTGGGGGCTGATGCATTGAGTGTTAGGGGGTAAAGAGAAATTGGTTTAGGTAATTTATGGGTTAGATGGTCAATTTATTGAGTGTTTAATGCTTAGGGGGGTAAAGGAATATGGTTTATGAAGTTAAGGGGTTAATGTGTTAAGGAGTTAGGATTAAGGAATTACAGGATTTTGGGATTAGGGAATTTAGGGGTTAATTAGTCACTAGTGATTAGGTGTGAAGATATTTAAGTTCAAGGGATTAGGGGTTAGGGAATATAATAGTTAAGGGACTAGTAATTATGGGTTAATGACTAAGGGGTTAGTTATTAGAGAGATTAGGGGTTAAGGAATTTGGTGGTTTAGGGATTAGGGGGGTTATGGATTAGGGAATATAGGGGTTACAAGATTATAGGTTTATGGTTTAATGGGTTAGGTGTTAACGGTTTAGGGATTAAGGTATTTAATATTTGCAATAAAGGGGTTAGGGATTAGGGGATTTAGGGGATAAGATTTAAGGAATTAGTGGTAGGGGATTAATAGGGTTAGGGACTTCTGGGTTAGGGAATTTAAGGGTTAAAGGGTTAGGGGATTTAGGGATCAAGAGATTTAAGTTTTTAGGTCTCAAGGATAGGGTGTTTATGGATTCATGGATTTGGGATTTACGGGATTACAAGGTTATGGTTTAAATGGTTAAGTATTAAGGTCTTGGTGAATAATGATTAAGGGATTAGGGTTCAAGGCGTTATGAATTAGGGACTATGGGTTTAGGAGAAAAAGGTTAAGGATCTAAGGGTTGATACATTTAGCATTATGGGGTTAAGATAATAGTGTTCAATGGATTTATGTGTTAAATGGTTAAGTGCTCAGTGGTTTAGCAGTCATGGGTTAAGAGATTAGAGTTTATGTAATGAGCAGTTAGTAGGTGTAATGGTTAGGGAGATAAATGGATATGGGTTAAATTGTTAAGGAGTTAAGGTCTTGGGGTTTAAGTTGATAGAGCATTCATGAATTATATGATTTAGGGGATAATTAAGGATTAAGTATTAGCGGTTAAAGGATTATGGATTATGGGTGTAGGGGTGGGAATTTAAAGTTTAATGGATTAGGGAATACAAGCCAAGGTATTAGGGGTTATGGGTTAATGGGATTAGGGATTAAGGGATTGATGGATTTATCTATTAGGGATGGGAGATTTATTGATTAGGGGATATAGGGGTTATGGATTAAGGTTTTATGGTTCAAGGTGTTAGGTGTGAATATATTAGGGTTAAGGTATTAACGATTAACAATTAAGGTGTTATGGATTAAGGTGTTAGTGTTAAAGGATTATGGGTTAGGGGGTTTAACGGACACTAGTTAAGGAATTATACACTATGGCATATAGGGGTTAGAGGGTTAAGAGACTCGGGATTAGTGGATTTACTAGTTAGTGTGTTAAGTGATTATGGGTTTATGGGTGAGGGGTTAAGGTGCCAAGGTTTAAGGAATAATGAGTTAGGAGATTAAGGATTAGTGATATAAAGCAACATGGGATGATTTCTCAAGGGGTTGACATGTTAAGGTTGTGGGAGTTAAGTGTAGAGGGGCTTTAGGAATTATGGAATTTGGATGTTAATTGAGGTTTAAGGATTAGGGGTTAATGGATTAAGTGTGAAGTGCTTAGGAGTTAGTTCACTTAAAGGTTAACAAACTAGCGATGATGGGTTAAGTCTTAAAGGTTTAAAGGTTAAAGGGATTAGGGATTAAGGGAACTAGGCGTTTAGGGCTTAGCTTAAGGAGGTTTATGGATTATTTTATTTAGGTGTTATGGTTTAATGGATTAGGTGTTAAGTTTTTGGGGTTTGTGTATTAGTAGTTAAGGGGTTAGGGATTATGGGATTATGGGTTATGTTCTTCAAGCGATAAGGGTGAGGGATTTAGGGGTTCAGGAATTTACATTTAGGGGTTAAGAGAATAGGGTTCATGGGATTTATGGGTTAGAGGAATAAGTGGTTATGGGTTAAGGGGTTTAAAGGTTAGGGTCTTAAATAAATTTGGATTAAGGGGTTAAGGGGTTAAGGTGTTAAGGACTTACGGTGGGGATAAAGGATATAAGGTTTAGATGATTTAGAGGTGAATTATGCATTAGTGATTAAGGAATTAAGGGTCAAGAGAATATGGCTTAAAGGTTTAGGGGTTATTGCATCTAAAGGTTGATTATTTAGGGATTACAAGCTACTGTCTTATTAGTTAATCGTTAGGGTCAAGGGTAAAGGGGTTAATCATTAGGGTTAAGGGTTTCAGTAATTAGAAGTAAGAGGTTTTGATGGTTAGGGGGTAAAGGAATATGGGTTAAGGGATTGAGGGGTTAAGGTTTTAAGGTCATGGGGGTTAATGATCTAGGTGAATTAGGAATTATGGGATTTAGTTATTAATCAGGAATTAGGAACTAGGGGTTTAGGAATTGAGCTTTAAGGACTCGGGTCTTAGGGAATTAGAGTTTAAAACATTTAAATGTTGATGAGTTAGGGATTACTTATTAAGGATTGGGGGTTATTGATTATGGGTTTTAGCAGTTAAGTTCTTTAGGGGTTATGTCTATGGGGTAGGGGTTTTATGGATTATAGGGTGTTAAAAAATAAGACATTAGGGGGTTATGTGTTAAGATTTAAAGTTTTAGGTGTTAGTGGTTAACAGGTTAGGGATTCAGAAGTTAAGGATTATGGGATTAGGGGTTAGGGATTTCAAGATATAAAGGTTAAGGACTAGGGGGACGAGGAATTTAGGGTTAGCAGATAAAGATAATAGTATTTTAGGGGATTTATGGATGAAAGGGTTAGGTCCTTGGAAGTTTCTAGGTTAAGGGTTAAGGTCTTCAAGTTTAAGGAATTACAAGTTTTAGGTTTAAGGGTTGCGGGAATAAGGAATAAGGGTTGAGTTGTTAAGGGGTTAAGGTGTTAAGTCATTCGAGGTTAAGGGATAGAAGACTTAGTTATTAGGGGATTTAGGTGTTAGTGTAGGATTATGTACTAGGCATTAAGTGATCAAGGATTATGGGATTGGGTGTTATTGCGTTTTAAGGTTAATGGATTAGGGATCACAAGTTAAGGGCTTATGGATTAAGGTTTAAGGTGTTTACGCGTTAAGGGGTGTGTAGGCTTAATACTTATTGGTAGAGAGTTTATGGATTGGGGGATTTAGGGGTTAATGGATTATGAAGTGATGGTTTAAGGGGTTAGGTCTTAATGGTTTAGGTTTTAGGGGATTAGGGGTTAAGCTTTTAGGGATTAGAACTTAAGTGGATAGGGGTTAAATATTTACATATTAGGTGAGTAGGGGTTAGGGGTTGAAGGGATAAGGGTTAAGGACTCAGTGGTTGAAGAATTTAGGGTTAGTGGATTAATAGAATTGGGTTTAGGCGATTTCTCACTTATATGGTTAAGCTCTTGGGGGTTTAGGACTCAAGGGTTAAATTCTTACCATTTAAAGATTTAAGAGTTAGGGGGGTAAAATAATATGAGTTAAGTGGTTATGGTGTTAAGGTCATGGAGCGAGTAAGGGATTTAGGGGTTAAACAGGGACAAGAGATAAGGAATTTAAGGATTAAGGATTAGGGATTAAGATATTAAGGTTCAAGGGATTCATGGTAAGGGAATTTAAAGGTTAATTAAATAACGATCACAATTTCATGGATTAGGGGTTATGGGATAGGGTGTTTAGGGATTAAGGGCATTATAGGTTTAGGGAATAATGGTAGGGGGGTTATGTATTATATGATTTAGGTGTTAATGAATTAGGGGGTTATGGTTTAAGAGGTTAGGTGTTAAGAAATTAGGATTTAGGGATTTATAGGTTAAGGGCATAGGGATTAGTATGTAAGGGGTTAGGGATTAATGTCTTAGGGACTAGGGGAATAGGGGTAAGTAGTTAAGCATATAAGGGCTAAGGACTTAGTGTTTAGGGATTAAGCGTGCTTACAATTTAAGGAATTAGGTGTTAGGGGGTTCTACAGTTATGCAGGTAAATAAATATGGGTTAGGTGTTTAAGGTATTGGGGGTTGAGGGGGTAAAGGATTTATGGATTAAGGGATAAATAGAATAATTAATTACTAGGGATTATTGGCTAAGGGAATAAATCTTAAGGTATTAACAATTAGGGGCTTATGGGTTATGGCATTTAAAGTTTAATGGACTGGGGATTATAGGTTAAGGGATCAAAGGTAAGGGGTGATAGGTTTTATGGGTTAAGGAACTTAAGGTTTTGGGGATTAGGGGTAGGGAGTTTATTGATTAGGGGATTTACGAGTTACACAATTAGGGTGTTATTTTTCAATTAATTAGGTGTTAAGGGTTTTTTATTTAGGTGTCCATGGGTCAAGGCATTAGGGACTAGATAATAAGGGGTCAAGGTGTTAGGGATTAGGGTATTAGGGATGAGGTGGTTCAATATATAATGATTAATGTTTTAGGGGTTAAGAAATTTAGGGTTAGGGGTTAAAAGAATAAGGTTCTAGAGATTTATGGGATAGACGGTAAAGTGGTTAGGGGTTTAGCAGTCGAGGCTTAAAAGGTTACGCTTTAAGCAATTAGGACATAGGGGGATAAAGGATCATGGGTTAATTAGTTAATGGGATAAGGTGTTATGGCTTTGGGGATTAAGGGGATACAAGATTCAGGGATTATGGGATATAGGGGTTAAGTAGGAATTAGTGATAAAGGGTTAAGGGATGAAGAGTGAATATATTAGGGATTAGAGGTTATGGAGTTTAAAGGTTAAGTAATTACGTATTACAATCTAGATCCTTAAGATTTAGGGGATGGGGGGTTTATGGGTTAAGGTATTTAAGTTTGTATGGCTCACGGTTAGGAGATTTATATATTACGAGATTTATAGGATAGAGGATTATTCAGGTTATGGTTTAAGGGGTTAAGTTTTAAGGGTTAAGGGATTGGGGATTATGGTTTAGGAGGTTCAAAGGATGAGGGTTAAAAACTTTTAGGTTGAGTAATTTAAGGGTTAGATAGTTAATAGTTTATGGTTTAGGGGATTTATGGGCTAGAGTGTTGATTTCCTAGCAGTTTACGTATCAGGGTCTAAGGTGTTAAACTTTAAGGAATTAGGATTTAGGGGGGTTTAAGGATTAGGTGGATAACAAAATATCAATTAAGGGCTTAAAGGATTAAGGTATTAAGGTCATGGGGGTTTAATGGGAGAATGTATTTAGGGACTAGGGGATTCAGGTTATGATTAGGGATTAAGGATTAGAGGTTAAGCGATTTAGGTTCTAGGGATTAGGGGTTAGGGGCCTAGGGGTTAGGGAATTGAAAGGATAACATATTAAGGATTTCAGTGTAAGGGCTTAGGCGTTAGGGGGTTTAAGGGATAAGGGCCTTACCTTTTTATGGATCCAGGTTAGGGGGTTTACAGATTATGGGATTTAGGGGTTACAAGATTAGGAGGTTATGGTTTAATGTGTTAGTTATAAAGGGTTTAACATATAGGGGTTTAACTTTGAAGAGCTTATGGATAAACGATTAAGGGGTTAAGGATTAGGAGATTAGGGGTTAGGGGGTTTCAATGATAAGGGTTAAGGACTTGGGGGCTGATGCATTGAGTGTTAGGGGGTTAAGAGAAATTGGTTTAGGTAATTTATGGGTTATATGGTTAATTTATTAAGTGTTTAATGCTTAGGGGGGAAAAGGAATATGGTTTATGAAGTTAAGGGGTTAAGGGGTTAATGTGTTAAGGAGTTAGGATTAAGGAATTAAAGGATTTGGGGATTAGGGAATTTAGGGGTTAATTAGTGACTAGTGATTAGGTGTGAAGATATTTAAGTTCAAGGGATTAGGGGTTAGGGACTATAACAATTAAGGGACTAGTAATTATGGGTTAATGACTAAGGGGTTAGTGATTAGAGAGATTAGGGGTTAAGTAATTTGGGGGTTTAGGGATTAGGGGAGTTATGGATTAGGGAATATAGGGGTTACAAGATTATAGGGTTATGGTTTAATGGGTTAGGTGTTAACAGTTTAGGGATTAAGGGATTTAAGATTTGCAATTAAGGGGTTAGGGATTAGGGGATTTAGGGGATAAGATTTAGGGAATTAGTGGTAGGGGATTAATAGAATAGGGTTTAGGGGCTTTATTGGTTAACGGATTAACTACTTAGATGCTTAAGGATTAGGGGTTAAGGGATTTGGTTTAAGGAATTACAAGTTAAGGGGTTTAAGGTTTAATGACATAAATATATGTTGGTTAAGGTGTTAAGGTCTCAGGACATAAGGGGATAAAGGATTTAGGGATAAGTTCTATTTTTTTCATGCCCAAGAGATTAAGTGTTAAAATGTTATAAAGTTATTTGTTTTGAGAGTTACATGGGTTAACAATGAAAGTGAATAAGTGATTATAGTAGTTATGGGTTATGTATATAAGTTGGGATGAAAATTATAGGAGCTCAAAGTGAAAAGTGTTATAAGGTTTATCATTTTGGGTAGATAAATATTAAGAGGTAGGAGTTATATATGTTAAGGGTAATTATTAAGGGTTATAATCATTAAATTATTTAGGTTTTATGCATGTTAAAGTTATATTGATTATAATTGTTAGGGGTTATAAGAGTTAGGAATTATCGATGATAAAGGTAGGATAGGTTATACATATTAAGAGTTAATGGTTAAGAGATTATAAAATTATGCGGTTAAAATTATGTTTTAAAATTGATTGGTTACAACTTATATGGTTTGTATGATATAGTGGATAAAGTAACTACTATATAGTGTTAGGTGTGATGTGGGCTAATGTAGAGAAGGGATATAAAGTATAAGAATTATAATAAGGTATACATATATGTTATAATTACCAAGGAAAGATTCCCTAACTCCTAGGTTGCGTGAATAGAGTGTCAACAAAGGGGGGTCCCTCGTTAGACCACTTTAAAAGCCTTGTGTATACATGGTCGACCACCCAACTTGGGGCGTACTGGGAGGGTTTCTCAGGGAGTTACCTCCCTCCACCTATTACTAGCGCAACGGCATCCCAGTTCCCAGCTACAACAAAAGGCACATGTGTCAAGATACCGAGTTAGGAAATTGTTTCCAGGCAACTTCCCAAAATGGTCCTTTGAAAACACTCTACACAAGACTTTAATGGAAACCTATGGTCAACATACTAATGAAAACACTATAAGAAAAATGTAGACAATTTAATATCCATAACAAAAAAGAATATTCTACAATCTTATTTTCATTTAAATATTCCATAAAATCCAATCTTTAAATATTAAAAAAATAATTTTTTTTGTACAATCATTAAAGTAAAAAAATAACAATATTAATCTAACAAAAGTCAATTACTAATATTTTGCAATCTCAATGAAAAATTCAAAACACTATCCGATCATAAAATATTCATAAAAAAAACAATTTCAATCAAACCCAATTATTAATATTTTGCAAATTCAAGTACTAACAACAATTTTAAACAAATATGTTTACTAACATATAGAAAAATAAATTGACATTTCTTAATGTTATTTACAAAACTAAAGATTGAATAAGTAATTTTATATAGACTAAAGCAAATATAAAATATAAACACAAATGTAAATATTATATAAAATGTAATTAACTCTATAAAACAATAATATTAACTAAATTAAAAAAAAATATATCTCTTAAAATTCTACATACAAAATCTATTGAATCTAAAAATAAAAATAAAAATTTAATTGTACATTCATAAATAATAAAAAATAAAAATATAAACATACGAAGAAAGTAATTTGATAAGTTTAAAATCTATTAGAACTAGCAATATAGATCCATGTACCATATACTATACTACTATGGTTATCGGGATTATAAAAAACTTATAAAGTTTTAAACTGACACAAGTTTGATCTACTGTCTTAAAAAATAATAAACTCTTACTTTTGTTAAAATTGCTATATCGTATGTTAGAAATGCATCCGTGAAGTTGTAAAATCATAAATTGTTACTTCTGTTAAAATTGCTGAACGGTTACCTGTGTTAAAATTGCATCCGGTTGGTTAATTCAAGTACTTATGTATTGAGCCTGCAGAAGAAGGCACCTTATTGTATTTCTTAATTGTTTCTTAAAATGAAATGAAAATTTAAAAAAATTTGGTAAAATTTAATTAAAGAATAATATGGTGAAAATCTTCAATATGAAGATGTTTTGAGCAATAATATTGAGAAAGTTTAATATTTTTTAATGATCATATGATAAATTTTAATCAGTCCTTTTAAAGCTGGGTTTACAAAAAACAATCCTGGGTTTACCAGTTTTTCAATGGTTTTTCGGGAGATTATACCGAGCTGGAAACTGAAGATTATATCGTAAAGGTTGTAAATTGGTCGCAGAATTAATAGAGATTGAGCGAGTGAGTTACTCCTATAAATATTGGTTTGAGTTAACTTATTATTAAAGATTTGATTACTATTTTAAATATATTGTTATTAGTTTCTAGAATTTAATAAAATAAAATAAAAATAAATTAGAAATAAAAAGCTAATGGAAAGAAAAATAAAAAATGTAAAAATTATTTGTAAAATATTATATTAGAGAATTTTTAATTGAGTTTAAAAAGAAAATAAAAATAAAAAATGGTAGAGAAACGTTGATAATAAAAATGAGAAAAAAACAAAAATTAATAGCAGAGTATTATATTAAAATTTCTCAAAATCTTTGTAAAACAAAATTGAGATAATTTTTTGGAAGTTGAAAAAATAAAAAACTGTCTTAATATAAATTTATTATTATTTTTAAATTATTGTATTGGCAAAAATAATAAGATGTTAAATTAAATGTCTTTAATAATAATAAAAATTTTAAAAATAATAAAATATTTACTAGTAATCCATTTAATAACGTGTAACCTCCAATACATTTCAAAGAAAATTCTTGAAAGCGTCACAATCAAAATCAAAATCTACTGGGAAAATCTTGTATAAGAGGCGTCACAATCAAAATCAAAATCTACTGGGAAATTCTTTCATTGCCCTGAGTCACACGTAAATGGATGGCTCATTGCCATTCAGTACGCTATACTAGATAAAGCTACTTTTAGACCATTTGGAAAAGGTATTCTCAACAGCAAGGTAATGGTGTGAAAGTTTATAAATAAAAAAATTAGTTAAAGTATATCATAGTTTATAAATAAACTATTTTAATAATTATAATTACCCATAAGAGAATGAAACTTAGGAGTTATCTATAACAAAATGTAAAGATAATAATAGAGTATAATGATAAAATGATCTGTTATTTAACAAATATTGCGTCTTAACCTTAATGAATCTGGCTGATTAGCTCAGTGAGTTGATTCCTAAAGTTAATATATAAATTTATTTGTAAATAAAAAAAATATTATATAAGATTGATTTAATTTGTGATATTAATAAGTTTAATTTGTCATATTAATAAGTAAAATTAATAGTAAGTCTTAGGTTTTTTCAAAAAGTTAGTATGTTTAAAATTTGCATAAACAGAATTTCTAAATTAGTTAATTAGAAAATTGTAAATTTCTCACCATTTGGTATTGCCTTTAAAATAATTTCATCTTTGTTTTAACAGGTTTTAACCACAGTTTTTGTTTAGGTCACAACCATACTTTATTAAGGTATTTTTATCATCTGTTATAAAACTCAGTCAATTTAGAGTTCAAACTCAGAGTCAATTTAAAGTTCAAAACTAAATCTTATACTTCACATAGCTAATAACTAATGGCTATTTTTTGAAGATTATAGATAATTTGTACTTGAATATATTCAATGCAAGTGGCGATAGCAAACAAATAGAGATTGGGAAGCTATGTGATTTTATGTTTTATAACAGTGTGTTATAACAGTGTGCTCTAGACACGATTCTAACTATTTTTTTGATTTGCGGAGATATTAAATGAAGCTACTTTGCTAATTCATAAGGTGGTTTCTCAGTTAACCAAGAGACCTCCATAAGGTGGTTTCTCACTTATTAACTAAAAGAGAAAATCGAAAGAATACTAAAAATATTCTGTATGCGAAAATGATGCAATCAACCTCGTCTTGACACACATTTTATTTTATTAGGAAGATATGAGAGGCAAAGGGTAGATTCATTTACCTGTTTCATTTTCTTTTGCAGTCGGGTGTATTGACGATCCGGCCGTTTCATTTTCTTTTCCATTTGGCTGCGTAGACGATCCAGCTGTTACTTCTAAACAGTGTCTCCTCAATTGCTCAACAGTGCCTACTCAATTGCATCAATTCTATTATTACAAATTGACATCAAGAATTCCGAAACTATAATTTTAATTTCCTTATATGAATTGCAAATTCCATTTGCAAATGCATCTTATAACAATTGAATTAAATCTTTATATAAATAATCATATCAAAGAGAGGAAGGAAAGAAATAATAAGATGCCACTGATGATTTATTTTAGTAAATTAGAGCCACCAAAAACATCAAATCCACACGTCCATATTGTGATATTGTTTAAACTACTAGGTTAATTAACTTGTTTCATTTTCTTGCTCATATCTCAACCACTGCTATTTCTACGCTTGGCAGATGCACAACACAGTGGCTCATCAATTAATTCAATTGTGATTAAAAGTTAACACCATGAATTCAAAAGCTAGAATGAAACTGAGTTATTCATAACAAAATGTAAAGATAATAATAGATTTTAATAATTATAATTACTCATAATAGAATGAAACTTAGAAGATATTCATAACAAAATGTAAAAATAATAATAGTATAAAGATAAAAGATCTCAATGTTATTTAACAAATATTGCGTCTTAACCTTAACGAGTCACCTTGATTAGCTCAGTGAGTTGATTCCTAATGCTAACAGTAAAATATTAGTATAATTATAATAATGAATAATAACATAGGAGTTTGAATTAATTAATATATGAATTTATTTGTAAATAAAAGATATATATTACATAAGATTGATTTAATTTGTGATATTAATAAGTAAAAAGTTTTGGGTTTTTGAAAAAGCTAGTAGGCTTAAAATTTGCATAAACAAAACTTATATGATTTATAAGCATGAATAAGACGGTAAACTATTTAAAAACCTTGGGTATAGATACTTGGTCAAGTTTCGATCACTACCAAATCGGATTTGGATTTTTTTGAGAGGTTAGAACGACATTTTTAATTTGTGATATTAATAAGTAAAATTAATAAAAAGTTTTGGGTTTTTGAAAAAGTTAGTATGTTTGAAATTTGCATAAACAAAACTTACATGATTTATAACTTGCTAAAGTTTCGATCACTACCAAATCGGATTTGGATTTTTTGACAGGTTAAAACCACAGTTTTAGTTTAGGTCACAATTTATTTTTATCATCTGTTATAAAACTCACAGTCAATTTATAGTTCACAACTAAATCTTGAATACTTTTCCTAACTAATAACTAATTTTTGAAGATTATACATAATTTGTACTTGAATATTAGCGACAACAAACAAATAGAGATTGGGAAGCTATGTAATTTTATGTTTTATAACTGTTTGTTATGAAATGTATAAGGTGCTCTACACGAGCGTCACCTTTTTTATTTTATTTTCGGAGATATTAAATGAATCCACTTTGCTAATTCATGAGACTTAACACTCGAGACCTCCATAAGGTGGCTTTTCAGTTAACCCAAAGAGAAAATCAGACAAAAACTTAAAATATTCTGTATGCGAAAATATTTTATTTGTTTATATTGCATCAGTAAGATATGAGAGGAAAACGGTAGATTCATTTACCTGTTTCATTTTCTTTTGCATTTGGGTGTATTGACGATCCCGCGGTTTCATTTTCTTTTCCATTTGGCTTGGTAGACGATCCAGCTATTACTTCTAAATAGTGTCTCTTCAATTTCTCAACACTGCCTTCTCAATTGCATCAATTCTGTGACTAAAAATTAACACCAAGAATTTAGAAGCTATAAATTTAATTTCGTTACATTAATTGCAAATGCATCTTATAAAAATTGAATTCAATCTTCATCTAAAATAATCTTATCACAGAAAGGATGGAAAAAAATAATGAGATACCACTAGTGATCTATTTTAGTAAATTAGAACCAGCAAAAACATCAAATGGACACGTCCATCTTGTTAAAATAGTTTAAATTAGTAGGGTTAATTTACCTGTTTCATTTTCTTGCTCATATCTCAACCACTGCTACTTCTACGCTTGGCCGATGAACAACACAGTGCCTCCTCAATTACTTCAATTCTGTGATTAAAAGTTAACACCATATATTCAAAAGCTAGAAATCTAATTTCATAGATGAATTCAAATGTCATTTGTAGATGTATCATGATATTGGATCAGAATAGAAAAACGATCACAGAAAAGATTACGATAGAGTTCTATACTTCTTTAAGTTACAGCTATAAGTCAATCTGGTTTCAAACTATTAAACTAATCCTAATCGTGACCATTTAACATTTTAAGAGTGGGAAGGAGTAGCACTAGAACCTAGGGTTAAAACCAAACCAGATACAAATAAAATTAATTTGGGAAAATTAGTTTACTCAGAAGACTTAACTTATGAAACTTACTTACTCATAAGACTTTGTTAACAGTAGAGACCTCCTTAAGGCCGTTTCTCATCAATTAATACAACTATCAGTCAACCAATGGATAAAATCCCAAGAATACTAAAAAATAAATCCTTACCTGCGGAAACCATGCAAACTAGTATGTTATGAGAGGAAAACAGTAAATTTATTTACGGTAGATCCAGCTATTTTTTTATTTTCTTGATCAAATATCTTAGCTGCTATACTTCTACCCTATCTTAGCGTCCGAACATAGTGCCTCCTAACACAGTGCCTTCTCCAAAATCTCTTCAGTTATAAATTAACACCATGAATTCACAAGCTAGAGATTTAATTTGGATAGACGGATTGAAATACAATTTGCGATTTCATTGTCTAAAATAATCAAATCAGAGATAGGAACAAAAGAAATAAAGAGATGTTAGTACTGATTTATTCTAGTAAATTAGAGCGATCAAAAACATCAACTCATGGGTTTCCTTACTGTGAAATAAAGTTTAAAACAACCAAAAAAACAAATCAGATTGAAAGGAGAGTTTTCAATTTACCTGTTTCAATTTACCGTAGACGGTCTAGCTATTTTGAAGTTTCTTGAGCAAATATCTCAGTCGCTGCTACTTCCACCCTCAATTGTCTAAACCAATAACAACAAAGTGCCCAAAAAAAAACAAATCAGACTGAATGCAGAATTCCTTAGACGAATTCCAATAGAAATTTAATCAAAGCACAAAAAGAAAAGGAGAAGAGAATACAGATCTACGAAATAAAGAGATGTTAGTACTGATTTATTCTAGTAAAATAGAGGCATCAAAAACATCAACTCATGGGTTTTATGGGTTTCTTTGTTTGAAATAAAGTTTAAAACAACCAAAAAAGAAACAAAATCAAGAGAGTTTTCAATTTATCTGTTTCATTTTCTTCTGCATTTGGTTGTATACTACGGTCCAGCTGTTTTGGATTTTCTTGATCAAATATCTCAGTCGCTGCTACTTCCATCTTCAATTGTCCAAGCCAGCAACAACAAAATGTCAAAAAAATAATCAAATCAGATTGAAGGTTGACGATGACCCATCCCATTAGGCACTGAGAATTTGAATCTGTAGACAACTGAGAGAGGGTAATGGGTTATATTATTAAACACAATCTCATTTCGAGTAATCCAAATACTCCATAAAATGTGCTTCCCTAGATACTTGCGCATAGTATGAAGCTGGTGAGGTGGTAATTGAGCGGCTTGAACAGACCCGATTTGCAGCGACCGCTGTTACTTTTTCCAGCTCAACCGGCTTGATCTCCATCTACCCTTGGGGTTGCTTCATTAGCTTTAGAAAAATTCCAATAGAAATTTAATCAGAACTCAAAAAGAGAAGAGAAAAAAAATTATAATACAGATCTACGAAAATAACAATACTCACGAAGAAGGAATGAAGCATTGTACAATAAAAAATCGATAGATCAAACAGGTGACAGAGCCACGCAGCACATGGCAGAGCAGACTGACAGGCAACACAGGAAGAGCTTGCGAGGTAGCATAAAGCAAAGAGCATAAATGGATTTAGCTTGAGAGGTAGCATATGCCATAAAGCAAAGAGCAAAGAGCAAAGAGCAAAGAACATACATAGCGGTGACGATCTGAAGCTTTCATCCAACGGATACTACTAATAAAATTCAACTTGAGCCGTTGGGTTACAGTTAGTATTGATTGAAACTTAACGGACATGTTTCGACTGTAAATCCATTTTCTCGATGGTAAATTCGATTTTTCCATATCTTTGGAAGGTAAATTAGAGTTTTCCTCATGTTGAGTAAAAAAATTCAAATTGAACGTAACAGATATGTCGCCTTAGATGGTACTTTTGTTAATATTGAACGGTCAATTTTGTTTTTGTTTTTTTGTTGAGAAGATTTTGTCATAATAGAATTGTCAGACGAGATTTTTTCATAGCAGAATTGTTTCGAGAAGATTTTGTCAGAAAGAGATTTTGTAAGGCTTTGCAATGATGCATAGAATTTTTAACATTTATTTATTTTAAATATTAAATTTTAATTTTAATGAATATTATATTAATGTAAAATCAATTGATTTAAATAAAAGTTTTTATCATATTTATAAAAAAAAATATTTGTTAGGTTAAATTTTTTTAAATAAATATTAAATTTTATGTTTTTAATAAAAAATTATAATGATGTATATTTGTAAATATTTATAATATAATAACTATTTATATATGCTATGATAATATTTAAAATATAATTTTAAATAAATAACTATAATTATATATATATATATATATATATAACATGACAGTTATTTGTAATTGTGTATACTGTAATAATATTTTTAACATGTTTTGAAACAAATAAGTTGTAATTCTATATTTGCTTAAAAATATTTGTAACATGATAAGTTTGCATTACCATTGATGTTTTTTCGTTATCTTAATTGAGGATACTACTAACGAACTGCATAAAACACTGGCAATTTTCCTAATCTAGAAGCTTCGATCAAGGTTCATCCCATTGATACTAATAATGAAATTCAAATTGAAACGTTACAATTAGTCTTGATTGAAACTTAACGGAGATGTCGATACTAAATCCGATTTCTGGATGGTAAATTCTATGCAATCTAAATCAAATTGAGCGTAACAGATGAGATGAATCACCTTGGATGGGATTTTTGTTAATACTAAACGGTGGTTTTTTACTTCTTTGTTTTGATCTCTTCATAACAGACTTGTCAGAGGAGATTTTGTTTGTCAGAAGTGTCAGAGATTTTATTTATATTATGTAATGATGCACAGATTCTTAATACTCATTTATTTTAAATTTATTGCATATTAATTTTAACGCATATTACACATTATTAAAATTATAAAATTTTAAGGTAATTTATAAATATATTAATATAATAAAAAATTAATTTAAATAAAAAAATTGATCTTGTATATTAAGTTAAATATTTTTAATTATAAATTTTTACTAAATATTCAGTTTTCAGAGATTAAATAAACTATAATCATATTTTTTTGAAAACATTTGTAATATTATAATTAAGCATATATTTTTTTTGAAAACATTTGTAATATTATAATTAATTATATTTTTTTCAAAGCATTTATAATATTATAATTAATTATATATATATTTTTAAACATCTCTAATATTATAATTATTTGTATATGTTAAAATAATATTTAAAACATACTTTCAAATGAATAAATATAATTCTATATATTTTTTTAAATATTTATAACATGAAAATTATTTGTGTATGGTATGATAATCCAAATAAATAGTTTATGATTTTAGATTTTAAAAAAAATATTTAGAGTACAAGATAGGTTTGAATTTACATTGACTTTTTTAATTTTAATTAATTTTTTTTTTTAATTAATCAAATTTATCTAAACAGGCAGTTTATAAAACACCATGGGTGGAAAGGATCTGCCATCTCTATGAGAATATGAACATTGAGGATGAAAAATACTTCCTCTTAGAGTGCCCTGCCTACACCCACATTAGATCTCAGTTTCATAATAGCTTTTGCAATACCCACCTTGCAAACAAATCATTCCTTTATTTAGGTCCCATAAACCAAAGTTTGGTCTTAGGACACATTAACCATCATCATTATCATCAATATTAATTTAAAAGTTCTAAATTTATATTTTCTATTTTTCCTCAAATACATCTATGATGATAAATTTATATTTCTCATAAATTTTTTAAAATAAAATATTCACACATATTTAATATCAAAATAAAAAAGTTTTATTTAATTTTTATTAACTAAATTAAAATTCATGTTTTTCAAAATTTATTTTATATATATATATTATTCATAAGTTTGAATACGTATAATTTCTATTTAATCTAAAATCTATATTTTAATATACTATAAAATTAAACTTAAAAATGCTTTATAAATTAAGTTTAACATTTTTAAAATATATTAAAATAATTTAATTATAAATGTATTTTAAATTATTGTTATTATTATTATCATTAAAATATATCTCTAAATCTATAGAGTTGGAGCAATTCATTCTAAGTAGTTAAGATGAGAAGTTGTAAATAGAAAGTTATGAGTTTAAATCCTCTCCAAATATTTATTTAAAAAAATATATCTTTAAATAATAAGAAAATATTTTGATATTAAAATTAATTAAAAATATGTTTAAATATAATATATATTAATAATCTAATTAATTATGCTTGTACTTTATAGGTTTTGAATACAATTTATTTTTATGAAATTCAGTTTTTTTTTATCATTTCTCTTAATTTATGATGGAAAATGAGAATATATCCTAAGTATACATTGATGATAAAGATGATTAATTTCCTATTTTTTTTGGGTTTCATATCAAAAAATATGTATCTTTAAATAATAAGAAAATATTTTGATATTATTAAAATTAATTAAATATTTGTTTAAATATAATATTAATAATCTAATTAATTATGCTTGTACTTTATAGGTTTTGAATACAATTTTTTTATTATCATTTCTCTCAATTTATAATGGAAAATAAGAATATATTTTAAGTATAAATAGGTTGATGATAAAGATGATTAATTTCCTATTTTTTGGGGGTTTCATATCAAAAAATATGTATCTTTAAATAATAAGAAAATATTTTGATATTATTAAAATTAATTAAATATTTGTTTAAATATAATATTAATAATCTAATTAATTATGCTTGTACTTTATAGGTTTTGAATACAATTTTTTTTATCATTTCTCTCAATTTATAATGGAAAATAAGAATATATTTTAAGTATAAATAGGTTGATGATAAAGATGATTAATTTCTTATTTTTTTTTGTGTTTCATATCTTAAGAAGTTATAAAGATCACTAGAGTTGTAAATATTTTGAATTAGTGTAATTATAGGGAAATAGTTTAAGGGAGTGTTTTCCGTTCTCCATCTTTTGAAGTAGTGTAACTATAGGGAAATAATTTAAGAGAGTGTTTTTCCACTCTTCATCTTCCCAAGATCAAGATTATTAGTGTTATAAACATTGTGAAATTGAAACATAATATGGGCATAAGAGGTAAATAGATGGAAGGTTGTTTGTCATTTCCCATCCTGTTAGTATCTAAAGATTACATATTCTTTCTTCCCATGGTGTTTTGTGTTTTGGTAAGACCTTATTTTACTATGAAACACACATAGATAAACATTAATTACGGATCTATTGTGATTCACTTAATATGTATTTGTGGAGATTTAATTTATTAGAGAGATCATTTTTTTTCTTTTTTTTTTGAAAAATATTCCTTATATTTACATTCAATATTAACAAAGGGGAAAATATAATGCAATACATCCTCATCCTCAAAGAACTAAAACAAAGATTTAGTTTTCTAGTTTTTTAGCATCTCACTTTTTCTATATTTAATTTATTAATATTATGGTTATAGATGCATTCTATCATTCACTTTAATTCTATTGGACTAACATCTATGTTACAATCTCTTTAATATTGGGATCTAAAATATAGTGTTGATCTATTTCTTAAATGTATTTATAATTACGACGCTTGCATGAAGTTCAACGATTTTTTAGATGCAACTGATGTTTTGCAAAACATGAATTCGTTGTAGAAAATTGCACATTTCTTAACTCTAGAACTAGACAAGCTTGAGGCAGGAAACTCAAATGCCACAAATGATAGGGGGGTGTGTGCAAGAAGTTGAGGGTCTCTTTTGGCACGTTAGATGCAATACAAAACTGAAAAAACAGGCATCCATCAACTTGCATGGATATTTTGAGACACTTACACAATGAAACTTGCGATCAGTAAAAAACAAGAAATGTAGGAAATTGAATGACCTTTCCAAATATATTTTTTTTTCTATTGAAAATGTTGTTAACTATCTAAAGTTAGATAAATTTTAACGGACACTTTTTATTTTTTGGACAATTTATAAGGTATATGTTTTTGTGGGTGCAGCGTCTGAGTGTCTAAATGATGGAATAAACTTACGAAAACCGGTATACGTATAGAGAACATATAGGACTAGTGCACGACAATTTTTCCAATAATAAAAATAATATTTTTTTTTTTTTTTAATTATCTAAGAGATCAAACCTAAAAAACGGTACGTCATTTGTGGGTGCAGCATTTGAATGTCTTAATGCAATTATTTGGAAATGGGTTTTTAATAGCATGTAGAGGTTGGTGTTCTTTAGTGCACATTACAATTTTTTTTTTAAATGGTTGAGAAACGAAAGAGATATGGACGAAACACTACCAGTGTGTTTTTTGAGTTGAGGAGTGATGACAGAAGATAAATAAGAAAAAAATAGAAAAAATTATGTATTCTTGTTAAAATTTACATATTTAGAATCTGCAAAAAAAACCATATCTGTTTCTAAAATCTCATAAAAAATGGATGTGTGCAGCATAATCAGACGAACCGCTAAACACGAGCATACTGAAAATATGGATATAATGCTGAATTTTCCATGGTTTATCATACTCCAAGGCACATGCATGTTGAATCTGAAGCAAAGTACAAAGCAGACACATAGGCATAGGAATTCCATGAAAGCATGGGTGGAGGCTCGGCCTTATCATTTGGAGGGAATAGATTTTTGAATTTAAACTAATTGCGAGCGCGATGTAACGAGACAAAACGCGTGCGCGTTATATATCAACAAAACGCGAGCGCATTTTATGCACACAAATCGCGTGCACGTTATTAACTAAATATCTTAGTGATGTATACCAAGAAAAAAAAATTAATCATCACATGGACAAGTCATGTTTTAATTATATGGTTAACTATACAAGTCATGCTTTAATTATATGATTAACTATGTATACAAAAAAAGTGTTAGGATTGATATATACAAATTGTGTAATAATGGTATTTAATAGTTAAATTTGTATAACCAACTTAATTTAAAACTTGTTATTTGTTTTTTTTTATTGAAAGGCTCACTTAAATAGTATAAAAAGAATATATATATATTTTTATGAATAATTATTTTTAAATGTTATAACCAAAGTAATTAATGTTATGTCTGTGAAATGTTTTTAGAATTTATAGAAAGTTTACTATAACGTTATGTTTGTGAAATGTTTCTATAATTTATAAAAAAGTTTACTATGCCATTTTATTTTGAAATGTTGAAAATAACATTGAAAAGTTTAAAAACCCAAAACATCGTTCATCATCATTTTCATCTTCTTCATCATTTTCAACTTCATCATCATCATCATCATCATCATTAACATGATCATCATCTTCAACTTCATGAACATCATCATCACCATCAACATCATGAACATGATCATCACCATCGTCATCATCAACATCATCATCATCATCACCTTCCTCATCATCTTCATCATCATCATCAACATGATCATCATCTTCATTACCTTCATATTCATCTTCATCATCATCATCATCATCGCCTTCCTCGTCATCATCATCATCATCACCATCGCCATCATCATTATCCTCATCATCATTATCATCATCCTCATCCTCATCGTCATCATCAGCTTCATCATCACCATCATCATCATCATCATCAACAACATGATCATCATCATCACCATCAACATCATGAACATCATCATCACCATCATCGTCATCATCATCATGAACATCGTCGTCATCACCATCGTTTTCATCATCATCATCATCCTCCTTGTCATCATCATCACCTTCCTCATCATCAACATCACCATCACCATCATTATCATCATCAACATCCCCATGATCATCATTATCATCTTCATCATGTCCATCTTCATCAACATCATCTTCACCATCATCACCTTCATCATCACCATCGTCGTCATCATCATCATCACCATTTCCATCATTGCCATCATCATCATCATCAACAACAACATTATCACCATCGTCATCATTGTCATCATCATCACCATCATCATCACCTTCATCATCCTTATCAT